>JBBPBX010015920.1:29335-46959 GCA_038048925.1 Garcialebias charrua
TATATATGTATATATATATGTATATATGTATATATATATATATATATATATATATATATGTATATATATATGTATATATATATATATATGTATATATATATACAGGGAACCCCCGACCTACGAACGAGTTCGGGACCTAAGAACCGTTCGCAGCTCGATCCGGTCGTAGGTAGGGGGTGAAAATTGCGTCCCGTTCGTAGGTCGTTATTCTGTTCGTAGGTCGCGGAAATACCGCTAACGGTGCGCCGCGCACACATTTAACAGCATGAGACTGACATACTGGCCCATAAACATGCACAGAACTTTATTTACAAACACTTATCTAAACCATTACACCACACATGCATCCATAAACACACACAGTAACTGTACATCAGTAACTTCACATCAGAACTGCAGGAAATCAGCTGGAAATCACATCAGCAAAATGATGTCAACAATCACACATGAACACTTCTCAAAGTGCAGCTTTTAACATCACAACAGCAGCAAATCAGGGACTCCCATCAGCAAAATGATGTCAACAATCACACAAGAACACTTCTCAAAGTGCAGCTTTTAACATCAGAGCAGCAAATCAGCAGGAACTGACATCAGCAAAATGATGTCAACAATCACACATGAACACTTCTCAAAGTGCAGCTTTTAACATCAGAGCAGCAAATCAGCAGGAACTGACATCAGCAAAATGATGTCAACAATCACACATGAACACTTCTCAAAGTGCAGCTTTTAACATCAGAGCAGCAAATCAGCAGGAACTGACATCAGCAAAATGATGTCAACAATCACACATGAATCCATAAATCCATCAGCAGCATCACATCTATCAGAAGCATGTTGCAACCATCATGTTTTTGAAACCAGTGCGTTGATGAGTGTCCATGTGCATGAGAAAGAAGTCCATGAACTCAGAAAAAGCTAGAAGCAGCAGAAAAATGAAACAAAATTGCCTTACTTTGACTGAAGTGTAGGTAGACAGATGTTTTTCTCATGATCAAACCTGCATCTGATGGAACTGCTTAGCCATTGCTCAACAATGAATGTTGGGAGCATTTTAGGCCAGCTGTTAGTTCAGGCAGGTGTCAGTTCAGGTCTGTGGTCCTGATGTGAGCAGGTCTGTGCATCACATGAAGTTTTTTTGGTTTTTGGCAGCAGTCATTTAGGCAGAACGACACAAAGGTGATGGATGGAGGCAACATGCAGGACACCAGAGGCAGGCTGGAGGACAGGCCGCACCAGAGGCTCATCCATGACGTGGAGCAACACGCGGATGAACTGTTGGAACACCACACACAGACGTCAGCACCTGCAGAGAACAACAACACAGACAACAACAACTTCTCCTTACCTGTGTGGTGCATGTGTGGAGGACAGGCAGGAGGCTGGACGACAGGCTGGAGGCAGGAGGACAGGCAGGAGGCTGGCTGGACGACAGGCTGGAGGCAGAGCAGGCTGGAGGACAGGCAGCACCAGAGGCTCATCCATGACGTGGAGCAACACGCGGATGAACTGTTGGAACACCACACACAGACGTCAGCACCTGCAGAGAACAACAACACAGACAACAACAACTTCTCCTTACCTGTGTGGTGCATGTGTGGAGCATGAGGACAGGGAGGAGGCTGGAGGACAGGCAGGAGGCTGGAGGCAGAGCAGCAGGAGAACGGTACGTGGTACCTGACGCTGTTCCATGAGGCGAAGCAGCAAGTGGAGCTGTTGAAACACAAACACACACACAGACGTGAACACCTGCTGATAACAACAACAACACAGACAACATTAACTTCTCCTTACGTGTGTGGTGCATGTGTGGAGCATGAGGACAGGGAGGAGGCTGGAGGACAGGCAGGAGGCTGGAGGCAGAGCAGCAGGAGAACGGTACGTGGTACCTGACGCTGTTCCATGAGGCGAAGCAGCAAGTGGAGCTGTTGAAACACAAACACACACACAGACGTGAACACCTGCTGATAACAACAACAACACAGACAACATTAACTTCTCCTTACGTGTGTGGTGCATGTGTGGAGCATGAGGACAGGGAGGAGGCTGGAGGACAGGCAGGAGGCTGGAGGCAGAGCAGCAGGAGAACGGTACGTGGTACCTGACGCTGTTCCATGAGGCGAAGCAGCAAGTGGAGCTGTTGAAACACAAACACACACACAGACGTGAACACCTGCTGATAACAACAACAACACAGACAACATTAACTTCTCCTTACGTGTGTGGTGTGGTGCGTATCAGATGTGTGGATGGACCAGGGGGACGTGCCGCTTTGGAGGCTGTCGAGAGAGAGGTGATGATTACAGTAGGTGTACAGTAGTGTAAGTTAAAACAAAAATACTGTAATAAATTAAAAGAAATTAACATGTCTTTGCTGTACAGTACCTTTCTGACGTTGCTGTGCTGGAATGTGAGGGTGGGCAGGTCAGTGATGGGACGGTGGAGTTGGTGGAGAGGAGGGGGAGTAGGAGGAGGAAGGTGTACTGTAATAGGCTGTGAACATAAGCAGAGACAGTAACAGATTAAATTAATGTGTGTAACATGACAACTCCAAAAAATAAAAACAACATTTCATTACAGTACGTACTGTACCTGGAGGGATGGAGCGGGTGCTGGGCGTCTTTCACTGGGGAGAGTGTGGGCTGTCCATGGCTTCCTCCTGGCTTTCCGCAGGAGGACTGGATGGCCTATCAGCTGGTGGGATGTCCAAGGCCTCCTCCTGGCTTGCTGCAGGAGGACTGGATGGCCTTTCAGCTGGTGCACCAGCAGATCCTGGAGGCGGTGCTGTGACCTTTGTAAAATATTGCAGCATGCTGCTCTGCACCTTTTCAAGCTTTTTATCATCCAGGATCTGCTGATAACACGCAACTTCATTGAGGACACCCCGACGGACCTTGGCGAACCTCTCACAGTCGGAGTCCTGCTTCTCCATCCTCGCCAGGAAGTTGTGGAGATCCTGAAAGGCCAGCACCATCTCCTGCCTGGTGAAGGTCGGAGGAATGACCTCCACCTCCTCCTCCTCCTCCACTTCCTCATCCGGGACGTGCCTGTCGAGCTGAATCAGGTCGTCTGGGGACAGGTCCTCTCCTGATGCACCCAGCAGGTGTTGGATATCGTCCTGGTCCATTTCGAGCTCCAGTGACCTGCCCATCCTCACAACATCCTCGATTACACGGTCCACCTCCTGGGAATCGTGTACCCCCTGAACAAGCTCTGGACAGAGCTTCTTCCAGACTCCGCACATGTTCTGTCCAGTAACACGATGCCAGGAGTGGCCAATGTTGTGCACAGCATCGAGGATGTTGTACTTACGCCAGAAGTCTTTCAGCGTGAGGGTCTGAGAGTTCTCCGTTGCCTCCAAAGCGGCACGGATGACTCGCTGCAGGTAGTACGCCTTAAACGTACTAATAACCCCCTGGTCCATTGGCTGGATCAAAGAGGTGGTGTTGGGAGGCAGGTACACCACCTTCACATGCCTGTTCAACTCGGTGAGAGCAGGGGGGTGTCCTGGAGCGTTGTCCAAGACCAGCAGGACTTTAAAGTGAAACTAAACCCAAATTTAACTTTTTTTAGTTGATAAACTCCCTAGAATGTGTTTAAAATGTTTCTGAGCACTATTTTTGAGTTATTTTTCATGTATTTGTTCGTATTAGTTAAAATCGGCAATATTTGGTCTAAAAACGAGTATCTGTAGTCCTATGGGTTGAACTGTGGTATTGCACCCTGATTTTCTCATTAGTTTACGTTTCGCACAGTCATTAATTTTCGCACGATGTCGTCACAGCCTCTGCTGCCTCAGTATAAAAGTGGAGCCACTCCCCCGAGAAGGTCACTCCCAGGTCACTCCCCCTCCAGAGTTCAGGGGTTGGATTAGCGATTAGCAACATAGCATTAGCATAGAAGAGCCACGATGTTCCAAGAAAGCTCTTCAAACTGATGTTCACCCACCCTTACACCATCAGGTTACAATCCGTTTGGAGGTGAGTACCATTTTACACCTTTCATTCCATAATTTATCTTTTGAGTACATGACGTGTTTCTTCATGTGCTGTGTTTGGGACCTGCAGCTTTGCTTCGGTGTGGCTCGCCCCACATAAGGTCGTGGCGTTTTTATCTGTTAGTTTGTGTTGTAGTTGTGTTTAAATGCTCAAAATCTAGTGTTTCTTATGAACACCGCAGAGTGTGTGAACTCTTATGAACTCTGATAAAGAAGACCGTGACATAAAAAAACAATGGAGACTAGCTGGCGCTAATTTTAGCTGTTGTACTAGTTACAGTACGATGTTTTAGACACGGTGTACTTTTGCTGCAAATAATAATGTTGTGCATCAAAGGTATTTATAAAATAATGTGTACTTGTGAATGAGTATCATGGGCAGCAGTATTTATTTTGCACTGGGTCATCTGTTTAACAGATCAACAAAGTGAAAACAAGTACAGTATGCTTGTTTGTAAGGTGATTAAAATGTGTTGTTCTTTTTTTATTTCCATGAGGCGTTCCACATCCAATCTGAGCCGTGCTTCACAGACATCAAGCATCAAGGAGACATGTAGACATGTCACTTTGGAGGTGACATATATGAGAGCTGATTCACCAGGTACATGTATTCATGTTTTATTTATTACTTTTGTACCCTACCCTCTGTCTGCAGGTATTAATATTATTAATTATGTTTTTATTATTTTATTTATTACTTTTATTATGGCGGACATTTATATAAAAAAAGTTTTAAAAAAGTTTATGCAACATTAATTCTTGTTTATTTGTTCATTGCTACCTGTCCCAACATTTTGGGGATTTGTTGACACTGTGAAATTTTGAATCAACATCTTTCTCCATTGAAATGTTACATTTACTCAGATTAAACTTTTGATCTTTTCTCTTTTCAGGACTGCAAATATCCAGGGTCGGGATGGAGTGAGGGAAGTCGACCGCTGCATCGTGTCCCAGATTTGTCCTCATGCATGAGGGAAAAAATAAATAAACAAATTGATTACAAAAACTAGTTGTCTATGATTCATTTTATTAACAGTAAGTTACTTCAAAACAACAAAAGGTTCTGAAAACACATGGGACACCACCCCAGCTCCTCTGTTTGGACGCAGTGGACAGCAGAACGAGGAGTCCCAACCACCTTCAGGATGCCCCACCTTCCAGCCAGAAACGAACACCAGGGTCTCGGCTGTACCAACATTGTCGTGGATGCAGGTCTCAGGAGATGAAGCTCTGGCCGAGACTCTGCATCATCTTCTTGGGTTAAAGTAATCCTGGCTGCAATTACTCTGTGTGGCTGCTGGGTGCTTTGAGTCATCACAGTTATCTGAAAAGAACATTTTAAAGGATACACAGTACATGTATTGTTAAAGGGGACCACATATTGCTTTTTAAAATTTTTATGGTATTTCTTTGGGGTTAAAAAACAGTGTTCATTCAATTTAATACACAAAATAATTCTTAGATAATCAATTATACCCTTTTTAATTCTGCCATTTTTAACTTTCGTTTTGAACGACCGGTTTATGATGAGGAGGTCTTGTGGCACGCCCTTCAAAGATCTGCTCACATTAACTCCGCCCTCCAAAGGCAGACGAGGAAGTTACTGCACGTTTCTTTTGCCTCCTTCTGACTCTCCCTCCCTCTGACTCTCCCTCCCTCTGACTCTCCCTCCTTCTGCCTGTGGCGCAGCTGTAGGGGAGCAAAGCACACACACACACAAGCACAGCAGCACAGCGGGGGCTTTTTTATCTGCGTCCCTCCGAGGAGCACGTGCGGGCCGGCACACATACACACACACACACACTCACAGCGGGCTTTCTTTTTATCAACACTACCTGACGCTCTGATGGAATTAAATAGGAGCTCCAAGTGATCTTGGTCTGGCTGAACCTGTATGTGAGGACACACACACACGCGCACACACGGGTTTGGTTGCGTTAAGTAGTCTGTCCTGCTAATGACACATAAACCAACACACACACACAGAAACATGCGCATCTGTTCCCATCTGAAAACTATCAATTTTAAATCCATTATCTGCGCCACGAGGGTCAGAGAGTTAGCTGGCTAGACTCTGTGACATTTTTAGCCATGAAATCAGGAAAAACAACCGTCAACTCTTTTATACTGGAGTGGGTTGAGCCGCACCAGGGGTTGCTAGGTGAGGGGGCTGGACTCAGGTTCGAGGTGGGTTGTCCTCGCGCCTGTGACGTAACAGGCGCGATGATTTCAAAACGAAACCTATCTTATCACAGTTAAATAAATCTACTTAGAGTAAATAAACCACTGGGTGCATTTTTTTGGCCTTAGGACTGTTTTTTTATGGAGTAAATACCCAAAGTTGAGTAAAAAAAACATTAAAAAGTGAATTTTGAATATGTGGTCCCCTTTAAATTTATTGCAATTGGTTTGGTTTGCATTAAGAAATATTTTCTCAATACAGTATTTTCTCATTAATCTTATCAGCTGTGCTGTGCCCAGTTTTGATTAGCTGACACATAGCTTAAACAAATACTGTATACATGTCCTAACAAATATATATTGTACAAGCTTATCTAATGTTTCTAAACACGGATACAGTATTTGGAAACCAAATAAAAGATTTTACCACTGTTTGGTGCTAATTAATAGTCAATTCAAAAAACAATGTGTGTTTAGTTCTGGGTTGCATAACAAAAATAAGCCAAAGCGTCAAACAAACCCTACCCTATAGAGGGTAGGAAAAATCAATATTTTATAATAAAATTTATTATGAAACGTTACTTTTGGAATGTGCTAAGTAATAAGATGTGGCAAATTAAAATGACAAAAACACAGCTGTACACCGCATGCCATGCAGCTAAACAGGTTTTTAATGTGTTCTGTGTTCAGAAGCATACGCATAAGCTGTGTGTGTGTGTGATTAAATGCACGCAACAACATTTTACAACTGTTATTTTGGTAAAAGTTTAGGTATTTACTTACTGAAGACGTGACTATCCGCCATTTTGAAATCTAATCTTGGGGAGGGGTGGGAGTTTACCACTAGAGGGGGCGTGAACACAGGACAACCTCAACCTCCTCCCCTGCTCGACTCTCGACACGCCTATTTTGAGGGAAAATTTCAAACTGCTTCGGGGGAGGAGTTACCGATCCACAGGGTGTGGAGTCGCTCTTTAAAGGCAATCTTCTGGTCACTGCAAAAACGTTTCACTTCTGGCACAAAGTTGTTGGTGAACCAATTTTCAAAAACTTCCAGCGTCACCCAAGCCTTTTTATTAGACGCCCAATAAACAGGAAGTGTAGATTTATCAACATGTTTGAAGGGCCTGGGTTTATTAAATTGGTACACCAACAACGGCTTGAGTTTGCAATCACCCGAAGCATTGCCCCCCACCAGCAAGGTCAAACGCTCCTTGCCGACCTTGTGGCCGGGTGCGGTTCGTTCTTCCCTACTGATGTAGGTCCTGTCTGGCAAACGCTTCCAGAACAGCCCTGTCTCATCGACGTTGAACACCTGCTGGGCAGTGTACCCACCGTCCCTGATGATCTGAGCCAGTTCTGCTGGGAATGCCTCAGCTGCCTCGTGGTCTGCGCTTGCTGCCTCACCTAAATGCACACAAAATGACACGGTTAAGCTGTTGTAACACTGTAATAAAAGGGAAAAAAATGTAAAAAACAATCGTAAGTCGGGGACTACCTGTACTGTACCTGCATTATTAAAAAATAAAAATGAGAAATTAAATGCTCACCCTGCACTCTGATGTTGTGGAAGTTGTTCCTTTTCCTGAAACGATCAAACCATCCTTTAGATGCAGTGAAGGTCTCTGGTCCATCCAACTCCCCTGATGTGCTGCTTGAAGTCCCTCCTGCGCTTGAAGTCCCTCCTCCTGCGCTATGGGAAGACGTCCCTTCACCCGGATCGCTCTGGGAGGACGTCCCTTCACCCGGATCGCTCTGTGCAGCCCCCTGCCCCCCCGCACCCCCCTGCTCCCCTGCACCTCCCTCACTCGTCCCTAGTTCTATCAGCCTGTGATAGATCCTCCTCGCCTTCTCGCAAATCACAGACATGCCAACTGGTATTCGGCGTTGCGTGTTGTCCTCCAGCCATAGCACAAGCAACCGTTCCATTTCTACTATTTTACCCGTCCTCTGTTTTGTAATGATGGTGGACTTCATGGGGGCTGAAGCACGCACTTGCTGCAAAATGCGCTCTTTGTCCGCCACTATCGTCCCCACAGTCGACCTCGGTAAATCTAGCCTCTCTCCTATTTTAGATGGTGTCATGCCCTGATCAGACATCTTTATTATTTTTGCCTTCGTCTCCAGCGTGATTGTTCTGCGAGGTTTTTTCCCCTCTGCCGCGGCCGCGGACTTTCCAGGTCTCTTCGGAGCCATTCTTCGTACGAGCTAACGTGCTAACTCCTAAGGAGCAAAAATTAAAATTAATGCTAACGTTCATAAATCAATGCAAACGTTTGCTTTCGTCTAAAAATATTTCTTTGAGATAGTACTGGACCGTACCTGCCCGTTCGATGACCCGTCGAAAAATACAGTAGCGTCGAAAATTAGCTAACGTGCTAATTCCTAAGGAGCAAAATTTAAAATGAATGCTAACGTGCTAACGTTCGCTTTAGTCTAAAACTGCTACTGTAAATTAAAATTTATTACTGTACCTGTTTGTACGTTGTTCGTTTTCTCTCGTCGTTGTTCTTCGTTCGTATGTCTCTTCTCATCAATCACCGTAACTAACCCACGAGGGACAAAATGGCCGCAGCCCTTTAAATAGTTACCGCTTTACCTGTACGGATCCCTCCGCCGCCAGGTGCACTGCGGCTGTGTGTACATCCGCCAGAAGCCCAGCCCCCCCCTCTCGCTGGCGGTACTTTTCCACTGTCATGCGCAGTGTCACGCCCATGCCCACCAAGCAACAGCCAAAGGCAATCCCCTCCCCCACCTCGCCGATTGCCATATGTGACGCAGTTACGCCGTAGCTCGATTATATACTTGTAATGGGGCTCGTTCGTAGGTCGTGCATCCAGTCTGCCGTAGCTCGATTATATATTTTAGCTTGGTTCGTTCGTAGGTCACGAACTTTTCGCCGTAGCTCGATTATATATTTTTAACTTGGTTCGTTCGTAGGTCACGTATTTTCTGCCGTACGTCGATGGCATTCTTCAACTTTGGGTCGTTCGTAGGTCCCGTGGTTCGCAGGTCGATGGAGTCGTAGGTCGGGGGTTCCCTGTATATATATATATATATATATATATATATATATATATATATATATATATATATATATATATATATATATATATATATATATACAGGAAACCCCCGACCTACGACTCCACCGACCTGCGAACCACGGGACCTACGAACGAGCCAAAGTAGAAGAATGCCATCGACGTACGGCAGAAAATACGTGACCTACGAACGAACCAAGTCAAAATATGTAATCGAGCTATGGCAGACTGGATGCACGACCTACGAACGAGCCCCATTATAAGTATATAATCGAGCTACGGCGTAACTGCGTCACATACGGCAATCGGCGAGGTGGGGGAGGGGATGCCTTTTGCCTTGGCTGTTGTTTGTTGGGCATGGGCGTGACATTGCGCATTACAGTGGAAAAGTACCGCCAGCGAGAGGGGGGGCTGGGCTTCTGGCGGATGTACACACAGCCGTAGTGCACCTGGCGGCGGAGGGATCCGTACAGGTAAAGCGGTAACTATTTAAAGGGCTGCGACCATTTTGTCCCTCGTGGGTTAGTTACGGCGATTGATGAGAAGAGACATACGAACAACGAACGAACAAGAACAATGACAATGAGAGAAAAAAACAACGAACAACGTACGAACAGGTACTGTAATAAATTTAAATTTACAGTAGCAGTTTTAGACTAAAGCGAACGTTAGCACGTTAGCATTCATTTAAATTTTTGCTCCTTAGGAATTAGCACGTTAGCTAATTTTCGACGCTAATTTTCTAGGCTAATTTTCAACGGGTCATCGAACGGGCAGGTACGGTCCAGTACTAAATGTACTCAAAGAAATATTTTTAGACGAAAGCAAACGTTTGCATTGATTTGTGAACGTTAGCATTAATTTTAATTTTTGCTCCTTAGGAGTTAGCACGTTAGCTCGTACGCTAATTGTTGAAGAATGGCTCCGAAGAGACCTGGAAAGTCCGTGGACGCGGCAGAGGGGAAAAAACCTTGTAGAACGATAACGCTGGAGACGAAGTCAAAAATAATAAAAATGTCCAATGAGGGCATGACACCCTCAAAAATTGGAGAGAGGCTAGGGTTACAAAGGTCGACTGTGGGGACGATAGTGGCGGACAAAGAGCGTATTTTGCAACAAGTGCGTGCTTCAGCCCCCATGAAGTCCACCATAATTACTAAAAAAAGGACGGGTAGAATAGTTGAGATGGAAAGGTTGCTTGTGCTATGGCTGGAGGACAACACGCAACGCAGAATACCAGTTGGCATGTCTGTGATTTGTGAGAAGGCGAGGATGATTTATCACAGGCTGCAAGAACTAGGGACGAGTGGGGGAGGTGCAGGGGAGCAGGGGGGTGCGGGGGGCAGGGGGCTGCACAGAGCGATCAGGGTGAAGGGACGTCCTCCCAGAGCGATCCGGGTGAAGGGACGTCTTCCCAGAGCGTAGGAGGAGGGACTTCAAGCAGCACATCAGGGGAGTTGGATGGACCAGAGACCTTCAATGCATCAAAAGGATGGTTTGATCGTTTCAGGAAAAGACACAACTTCCACAACATCAGAGTACAGGGTGAGCATTTAATTTCTCATTTTTATTTTTTAATAATGCAGGTAGTCCACGACTAACGAATTATTTTTCAATTTTTTTCCCCCCTTTTATTAAAGTGTTACAACAGCTTAACCGTGTCATTTTTTGTGCATTTAAACAGGTGAGGCAGCAAGCGCTGACCACGAGGCAACTGAGGCATTCCCAGCAGAACTGGCTCAGATCATCAGGGACGGCGGGTACATTGCCCAGCAGTGTTCAACGTGGATGAGACAGGGCTGTTCTGGAAGCGTTTGCCAGACAGGACCTACATCAGCAAGGAAGAACGAACCGCACCCGGCCACAAGGTCGGCATGGAGCGTTTGACCTTGCTGATGGGAGGCAATGCTTCGGGTGATTGCAAACTCAAGCCGTTGTTGGTGTACCAATTTAATAAACCCAGGCCCTTCAGTGGTGTTGATAAATCACAGCTTCCTGTTTATTGGGCGTCTAATAAAAAGACTTGGGTGACACTGGAAGTTTTTAAAAATTGGTTCAACAACAACTTTCTGCCAGAAGTGAAGCGTTTTTGCAATGACCACCGCATTGCCTTTAAAGTCCTGCTGGTCTTGGACAACGCTCCAGGACACCCCCTGCTCTCACCTCGATGAACAGGCATGTGAAGGTGGTGTACCTGCCTCCCAACACCACCTCTTTTATCCAGCCAATGGACCAGGGGGTTATTAGTACGTTTAAGGCGTACTACCTGCAGAGAGTCATCCGTGCCGCTTTGGAGGCAACGGAGAACTCTCAGACCCTCACACTGAAAGACTTCTGGCGCAAATACTACATCTTTCATGCTGTGCACAACATTGACCACTCCTGGCATCGTGTTACTCAACAGAACATGTACGGAGTCTGGAAGAAGCTCTGTCCAGAGCTTGTTCAGGGGGTGCACGATTCTCAGGAGGTGGACCGTGTAATCGAGGATGTTGTGAGGATGGGCAGGTCACTGGAGCTCGACATGGACCAGGACGATATCCAACACCTGCTGGGTGTATCAGGAGAGGAGCTGTCCTCAGACGACCTGATTCAGCTCGACAGGCACGTCCCGGATGAGGAAGTGGAGGTGGAGGAGGAGGTGGAGGTCATTCCTCCGACCTTCACCAGGCAGGAGATGGTGCTGGGCTTTCAGGAACTCCACAGCTTTCTGGCGAGGATGGAGAAGCAGGACTCCGATTGTGAGAGGTCCGCCAAGGTCCGTCGGGGTGTCCTCAATGAAGTTGCGTGTTATCAGCAGATCCTGGATGACAAAAAGCTGAGAAAGGTGCAGAGCATCATGCTACACTATTTTAATAAGGTCACTGCACCGCCTCCAGGATCTGCTGGTGCACCAGCTGAAAGGCCATCCAGTCCTCCTGCAGCAAGCCAGGAGGAGGCCTTGGACATCCCACCAGCTGATAGGCCATCCAGTCCTCCTGCAGAAAGCCAGGAGGAAGCCATGGACAGCCCACCCTCTCCCCAGTGAAAGACGCCCAACAACCGCCCCCCCCCCCCTGCTCCCTCCCTCCAGGTACAGTACGTACTGTAATGAAATGTTATTTTTATTTTTTGGAGTTGTCATGTTACACACATTAATTTAATCTGTTACTGTCTCTGCTTATGTTCACAGCTAGCCTGGTTAAAACCAGACCCTGTCCTTCACTTCGCTTCAGACAAGGGTCTGGACTTTTTCCATAGAGAAACGATTCTTGCTGGAGGCGTTGGCCTCTGCTGAGGAACAAAACCATTGGATATTTTGAACAGGGAAAGCATTCTGCTCCCTCCCCTCAGAGCCACCCCCCGTGCACTGGTGAACTTGACTGACAACTGCTCCGCCTCCTGCAGCTTTTCTCTCGCTGCGCAAATTCTGTGTTTATATGTTAATAAAACATTTTAATAAAATAAAATAAAACCATGGATCGCTGGTCCAGCTCACCAAAAGACCAGAAAATCTGATGGGACTCGGTCAGCAACGTAAAACCCGAGTTTAATTCTCGTGACAACCTCAGCCATTTCCTCCTTGTTCATTTCACTCAACGGAGGGTGGAGGAGAAGGAGGAGGGAGGAGGGAGCGATTACTTGACTTTTGGGAAAAAAAACAAAAGAAAACTCCAGATAAGGGATTAAGAAGGGGAAATTAATAAATTTGTGTCACATATAAAACAGTTCTGCATCGCTTTGCATCGCTTTGAATGAGAACATGCGGCTGCTCGCTGGCTGCGCTGGGACAGGTGGGGGCGTCGGTTAGGGGCCAAAAACTCAGCCCCTTCTGTTCTCTGATTGGTCCGAACAAAAATCTACCGGAGAAATCGTTGTTAATGGGAGAAGTCCCAGACTGTGCAGTGAAGGGAAATGAGAATTGAACGGAGCTGTGCAGGAAGGCGAGGGCCAGGCTAGTTCACAGCCTACTATTCCTCCTCCTCCCCCTCCTCTCCACCAACTCCACCGTCCCATCACTGACCTTCCCACCCTCACATTCCAGCACAGCAACGTCAGAAAGGTACAGCAAAGACATGTTAATTTTTTTAAATTTATTATTTTTGTTTTAACTTACATCTACACCTACTGTAATCATCACCTCTCTCTCGACAGCCTCCAAAGCGGCACGTCCCCCTGGTCCATCCACACATCTGCTACGCACCACACCACACACGTAAGGAGAAGTTGTTGTTGTCTGTGTTGTTGTTATCTGCAGGTGTTGACGTCTGTGTGTGGGTGTGTTCCAACAGCTCCACTTGCTGCTCCGCCTCATGGAACAGCGTCAGGTACCACGTACCGTGCTCCTGCTGCTCTGCCTCCAACCTCCTGCACCTCCTCCACCCTCCTCCCTATCCTCCAGCTCCACACATGCACCACACACGTAAGGAAAAGTTGTTGTTGTCTGTGTTGTTGTTATCAGCAGGTGTTCACGTCTGTGTGTGTTTGTGTTTCAACAGCTCCACTTGCTGCTCCGCCTCATGGAACAGTGTCAGGTACCATGTACCGTGCTCCTGCTGCTCTGCCTCCAGCCTCCTCCCTGTCCTCCAGCTCCACACATGCACCACACATGTAAGGAGAAGTTGTTGTTGTCTGTGTTGTTGTTATCAGCAGGTGTTCACGTCTGTGTGTGTTTGTGTTTCAACAGCTCCACTTGCTGCTCCGCCTCATGGAACAGCGTCAGTTACCACGCATGGGCGTAGCCAGAATTTTATGGGGGACGGTTCGTTTTAAATAAGAAGTTGACCAACCCAAACTGATGTGCCTGGATAGTTCAATGGATATAGTGTTTGCCTTCAGTCCCAAAGCTCATGGGTTCAAGTCCCGCATGGTACAACTTTTTTTTTTATTCATTCCAGATTAAAAAAGCACAAGAAAACTATTTACAAAACAGCAAGAAATAAAACTATGCATTAAATGAAAGGAATCAGACGAAGAAAATAATCTTATCTGCCCCTTCTCAAACTATTTTTTTTTCAAACACTCTTTTATTGGATAAAAAAAGAAGAATGTGTTAACCACAGGCATATTAACTACTTTTTTTATCCAATAAAAGACAAATGTAAAATTAGTTGTTTGAATCGAGTGTTTGAAAAAAAAATTAGTTTGAGAAGGGGCAGATAAGATTATTTTCTTCTTCTGCTTCTCAAACTAATTTTTTTTTTCAAACACTCGATTCAAACAACTAATTTTACATTTGTCGTTTATTGGATAAAAAAAGGTAGTTAATCCTGTGGTTAACACATTCTTCTTTTTTTATCCAATAAACGAGTGTTTGAAAAAAAATAGTTTGAGAAGGGGCAGATAAGATTATTTTCTTCGTCTGATTCCTTTCATTTAATGCATAGTTTTATTTCTTGCTGTTTTGTAAATAGTTTTCTTGTGCTTTTTTAATTTGGAATGAATAAAAAAAATGTTGTACCATGTGGGACTTGAACCCATGAGCTTTAGGACTGAAGGCAAACGCTATATCCATTGACCTATCTAGGCACACTAGTTTAGTATTGTCAACTTCTCCTTTAAAAGTGGGCGGTTCGTTCGAACCCTATGAACCCCCCTTGCCTACGCCACTGAGGCAACATGCAGGACACCAGAGGCAGGCTGGAGGACAGGCAGCACCAGAGGCTCATCCATGAGGTGGAGCAACACGCAGATGAACTGTTGGAACACAACCACACACAGACGTCAACACCTGCAGATAACAACACAGACAACAACAACTTCTCCTTGCCTGTGTGGTGCATGTGTGGAGGACAGGCAGGAGGCTGGAGGACAGGCAGGAGGCTGGACGACAGGCAGGAGGCTGGACGACAGGCAGGAGGTTGGACGACAGGCTGGAGGCAGAGAAGCAGGAGCACGTAGCACCAGAGGTTCATCCATGAGGTGGAGCAACACGCGGATGAACTGTTGGAACACAACCACACACAGACGTCAACACCTGCAGATAACAACACAGACAACAACAACTTCTCCTTACCTGTGTGGTGCATGTGTGGAGGACAGGCAGGAGGCTGGAAGACAGGTAGGAGGCTGGAGGACAGGCTGGAGGCTGGACGACAGGCTGGAGGCAGAGGAGCAGGAGCACGTAGCACCAGAGGCTCATCCATGAGGTGGAGCAACACGCGGATGAACTGTTGGAACACAACCACACACAGACGTCAACACCTGCAGATAACAACAACACAGACAACAACAACTTCTCCTTACCTGTGTGGTGCATGTGTGGAGCTGGAGGACAGGCAGGAGGCTGGAGGAGGTGTAAGAGGCTGGAGGCAGAGCAGCAGGAGCACGGTACGTCCATCCATCACCTTTGTGTCGTTCTGCCTAAATGACTGCTGCCAAAAACCAAAAAAACTTAATGTGATGCACAGACCTGCTCACATCAGGACCACCAGGGCCGGCCCAAGGCATAAGCAAACTAAGCGACTGCTTAGGCGTAAGTGCAACAGATTATTATTATTTTTTTTAGTAATGATTTCCTTGTGATTCTATTTTATCTTTTAAGTTCAGCTTTTGCTAATTGTTACATACATTTACATAGTTTTAAGAACTAATTAAGTGTTCGACTTTAAATGTCTTTGTTTAAACATTTTACGTGGTTTCTTTAATCATTTACATTATTTAAGTATTTCCTTGATATTTTTATTTTCTTTTGTCTGTTTTTGCACAATTTAATTATTTTTTATGCATCCAAGTTATTTTATCTGTTGTTTGTTGTTGATCTTGCGCTCCAAATTATTTTGAACATTACTGTTGCAGTTCTTTGGAACCAAAGTTAATAAACCAGATGATATTTTTGCAGTAAAATACATTGCATGCATTTTTTTTCCTTTAGTTACTTTTAGTACCAAAATACACATAGGATAATGTAACCAGGGCTGTCAGAGTTGCAATGGGTTTACGTTAGGTCAGTGAATGATCTGATGACTGTTGATTGCAGTAATCTACATTATTAGCAAAAATAGAGGGCCCCAAACCAAATTTCGCTTAGGGCCCCATGGAGGCTTGGGCCGGCCCTGAGGACCACACACCTGAACTGACACCTGCCTGAACTAACAGCTGGCCTAAAATGCTCCCAACATTCATTGTTGAGCAATGGCTAAGCAGTTCCATCAGATGCAGGTTTGATCATGAGAAAAACATCTGTCTACCTACACTTCAGTCAAAGTAAGGCAATTTTGTTTCATTTTTCTGCTGCTTCTAGCTTTTTCTGAGTTCATGGACTTCTTTCTCATGCACATGGACACTCATCAACGCACTGGTTTCAAAAACATGATGGTTGCAACATGTTTCTGATAGATGTGATGCTGCTGATGGATTTATGGATTCATGTGTGATTGTTGACATCATTTTGCTGATGTGAGTCCCTGATTTGCTGCTGTTGTGATGTTAAAAGCTGCACTTTGAGAAGTGTTCATGTGTGATTGTTGACATCATTTTGCTGATGTGAGTTCCTGCTGATTTGCTGCTGTTGTGATGTTAAAAGCTGCACTTTGAGAAGTGTTCATGTGTGATTGTTGACATCATTTTGCTGATGTGAGTTCCTGCTGATTTGCTGCTGTTCTGATGTTAAAAGCTGCTCTTTGAGAAGTGTTCATGTGTCATTGTTGACATCATTTTGCTGATGGGAGTCCCTGATTTGCTGCTGTTGTGATGTTAAAAGCTGCACTTTGAGAAGTGTTCATGTGTCATTGTTGACATCATTTTGCTGATGGGAGTTCCTGCTGATTTGCTGCTGTTCTGATGTTAAAAGCTGCTCTTTGAGAAGTGTTCATGTGTCATTGTTGACATCATTTTGCTGATGTGAGTTCCTGCTGATTTGCTGCTGTTCTGATGTTAAAAGCTGCTCTTTGAGAAGTGTTCATGTGTCATTGTTGACATCATTTTGCTGATGGGAGTCCCTGATTTGCTGCTGTTGTGATGTTAAAAGCTGCACTTTGAGAAGTGTTCATGTGTGATTGTTGACATCATTTTGCTGATGTGATTTCCTGCAGTTCTGATGTGAAGTTGCTGATGTACAGTTACTGTGTGTGTTTATGGATGAATGTGTGGTGTAATGGTTTAGATAAGTGTTTGTAAATAAAGTTCTGTGCATGTTTATGGCCCAGTATGTCAGTCTCATGCTGTTAAATGTGTGCGCGGCGCACCGTTAGCGGTATTTCCGCGACCTACGAACGGAATAACGACCTACGAACGGGACGCTATTTTCACCCCCTAGCTACGACAGGATCGAGCTGCGAACGGTCCTTAGGTCCCGAACTCGTTCGTAGGTCGGGGGTTCCCTGTATATATATATATATATACATATATATATATATATATATATATACATATATATATACATATATACATATATATATACATATATACATATATATATA
>JBBPBX010015921.1:16815-48816 GCA_038048925.1 Garcialebias charrua
AATACTGTATATTAAAATGAGTTTCTGGCATATGCATTTACCAATTATTGATTGGTCAGAATGCTTGCTAAGAGTTCAGGATCAGGCCCGAATATCTAAAACAGCAGAACTAGCACATGCAGCTGAGCACTTGAATGCATCAGTGTCTCTTCCTTTGACCCACGAGTAAGAAGTGATGCTGAGGTTTTCAATGTGTTTCAAAATCTGCACCTGCAGGTGACGAACAATCTTGAAGCTAACTGAATTAGCATCCATAAGCTGAGAAGCAAAATGTTACGGTAGCAGCTGTTTTTGCGAAATTAGTTTTCTGTGAACCACTTTATGGAGACGGGCTGCTGAAGCAGACGGGGGCACAAACAATTTCATTTCTACAGATGAAATAAAAATAAATAAATAAATAAAATGCAGTCTAAGTCTGCAAAACAAGTAGCAACCTGACTATGAAAAAAGGTAATTCTAGATAGGCTGTAAATGACCGAAACAACATGATCAGTAGAAACACAGATACGAGTCCAGAAGGAATGATAATCCTTGTAAAAAGGCAAAGGGTCCCACCTGACATCCTCAATTAAACTGTTCAATCAAAGCAAGGAGTCAAGGTAAAAACAAATCTGTAGTTGACTTGTTGCAGTCGATGCAGGAGAAGAGAAAACTGGAGACTTCGAAAGACAAAAACCCTTTAAAAAAAACTACAGTGTGTGTTTATTGTGTCGCTCTGGCAGCTCACACAACACACAGATGCAAAAAGGAAGGACAAACAATCAGAGTGTCTTGTTTGTATCTAATGGAAACTGGGCAAAGAACAAAGCTCAAGTAAATACAGAACTGTGTGGTCATGTTCATAAACTGTGCTGGTAGAAAATGTGTTGGGAGTCCACTGTAAACAATGCCCCATGGGTCACGTGTTTGATAAACTCCACAAAAGCATCTCTGCCTTGGGTTAAAAAAAAATGCAAAAAAAAATCACACACACACACACACACAAATCTGAATGAAAAACTATATGAAATTGCTGACTCAAAAAATAAAATAAAAAGAACTTTGGTATGTATGTGCCAATTGCAAAAAAAATAAAAATAATTCTTCTGAATGAAAAGATATGATTATTGTAACAAAATCCCTGGGAAAGTGTTGAAAGACTGTGCCGATCAGCTCTGGGAGGTGCTGGCTGACATGTTTAATACCTCACTTACCCTGGCAACAGTTCCCACCTGCCTGAAGACCACAAACATCATCCCAGTACCAAAAAGCTCTACAGTGACTGGTCTGAATGACTGTCGGCCAGTGAACCTCACCATGATAGTCGCTAAATGCTTTGAAAAACTGGTCATGACCCACATCAAAACATCCATCAACATCAACGAGGACCCTCACCAGTACCCCTACCGCGAGAACCGCTCAACAGAGGACACCATCTCCTCTGTGGTTCACGCTGCTCTCAACCACCTGGAGCAGAAGACTCATACGTCTGTATGCTCTTTGTGGACTTCACGTCTGCCTTCAACACCATGATCCCCCAAACCCTGATGGACAAACTATTCACACTAGGACTAAGCCCCTCCATTTGTAACTGGGTACTAGACTTCTTAACAAACAGACCACAGTCAGTGAGGATCCACAACTTCTCCTCCTCCACCATAACCCTCAGCACTGGCTCTCCTCAAGGATGTGTGTTGAGCCCTCTCCTGTTCACTGTAGCCGTTTACGCATTGGCCGGCCCTCCCCGGCTCTCCCAGCTTCTAACCCGGGTTCGGCGTCTTCGCATTTACCTTTTCCGCCCGGGATCCACCCTTGTTCTGGAACCATCTTCACCGTGGTTCTATCGGGCCGAGCCCGACAGGGCTAGTTTCAGCTCACATTTGATTCGTTGTTTGCAGCAGGGGCGGGACTCATTCAAACAACCTCAGCGCGAGGGTTGAATTTCATTCAAATTTAACTACAGAAACGAGAAACCCCTAAAACAATTGTTAGCTGAATTAGTGTTTCTGAGTTAAATTTTTGTTAATAACTGATCACAAATCAGCTTATGTTACAACGTAAATAACACGAAGCGCACACCCATTTCCGCCTTTCAGCGCGACCTGAATGTCATTAAACAGCATTAAACAATAACTAATATTGTCTAACTGTTGCGCGCAGCCAGGGTTTTAAAATATAACGAATAATCTCTAACTTTTACGTGCAGCTAAAATGTCAAGAGGAGTGATTGCTATATGGGCAAGTTGGACACCTGAAAATTCAGTCCGGAGTATAGCTCAAAGCGTAGAGCACTGCTCTTTTGACCGGGAGAAGTGGGTTCGCTTCCCGCCTGGGACAAAGTTATTTATTTTTTTATTTTTTTATTGGAGTAAATAAAAAGGAGTTTGTTAACCAAACAAACTCCTTTTTATTTAAAAGAAAATGTGAATAAAGAAAAAAAAAGTAAAATAACTTTGTCCCAGGCGGGAAGCGAACCCACTTCTCCCGGTCAAAAGAGCAGTGCTCTACGCTTTGAGCTATACTCCGGACTGAATTTTCAGGTGTCCAACTTGCTCATATAGCAATCACTCCTCCTGACATTTTAGCTGCACGTAAAAGTTAGAGATTATTCGTTATATTTTAAAACCCTGGCTGCGCGCAACAGTTAGACAATATTAGTTATTGTTTAATGCTGTTTAATGACATTCAGGTCGCGCTGAAAGGCGGAAATGGGTGTGCGCTTCGTGTTATTTACGTTGTAACATAAGCTGATTTGTGATCAGTTATTAACAAAAATTAAACGCAGAAACACTAATATATATATATCCAGCTAACAATTTTTTTTTTGCCGAGTCTCCTCTCTTAAAACACGAACACTCCACCCACGTGAAGAGAGCACCCCACCCACTTCCAGAGAACTGCCCACCCACTTCAAGGCGGCTTTGCGGCAAATGCGTAATGAACGCGGGTGGCCCAGAGCCACCCAGGGGAGCCCCGGGCCATTGAGGGCTGGCCAATGCGTAAACGGCTTCTGCTCACACATGATTGTGCAGCTACTCACTCAGGCTGTCATATTGTTAAGTTTGCAGATGATACAGCTGTGGTGGGATGCATCACAAACAATGATGAGTCCAGCTACAGGCAGGAGGTGGAACACCTGGAGAGCTGGTGCAAAGAGAATAACCTTCACATCAATGTGAAGAAGACAAAGGAGATGATTGTGGACTTCAGAAGGAACAAACACACCCCACTGAACATAAGAGGATCTGCGGTGGAAGTGGTCTCCAGCTACAAGTACTTGGGTGTACACATGAATGATAACCTCAGCTGGAGCAACAACACCACCAGCCTGATCAAGAAAGGTCATCAGAGACTCTACTTCCTCAGACGGCTGAGACGAGCTGGTCTGAGCAGCCCAGTTCTCACCTCCTTCTACAGGTGTGCAGTGGAGAGCATCCTGTGCTCCAGCATCAACGTGTGGCATGGAGGCTGCACAGAGAAAAAAGCTCTGCAGAGAGTGGTGAAGGCTGCACAGAAGTCTGTTGGAGTCAGTCTCCTCACCATCACAGACATTTACACCTCTAGATGCAGGAAGACGGCCACCTGCATCATGGACCCCACTCACCCAGCATACACACTTTTTGCCCCACTCCCCTCAGGAAGTAGGTTAAGGAGCATTAAGTGTAGAACCATTAGACTGAGGAACAGCTTCTACCCTGAAGTTATTAGACTCATGAATATCTAACCAGAATAATCACTGAGAAAAAAATAATTTCATGTTGCTGCTGATCTGTTTCATGTTGCTGCTGATCTGTTTAATGCTGATGTGTTCATTCGTGCTCATCTGCTCACACAGACTCATGTTCGTGCTGCTGTTCAACGTAATGGTAAATGGAGCTTACTTATATTGCACTTTCCAGCCCCCTTTGAGGGGCCCCAAAGCGCTTCACAGTACCCCGTGCTGGGCCCTCCGACCGCTAGGTAGCGCTATTGCGCTAATCCGCTTATAGCGTAGCTAAATAATCTGTTAGCTTTACAGCGGATTGACTAAGTTTTATAATTCATAAGCGGATTTGTGCTATTTTTATTTAAAATGCAGTACCGCTAATAACTAATTATCTATCAGTAAAAACGAAATAACGTATTTACGAGCAGCGCCGGATGTGGTCCGTCACAAAAAAGCGTCCCCCTCAGTCTCTTGGTGTGTGCTCTCTCTATAGCAGTTAGCAGCCAGTGTGTTACTCTGCAGCCTTATTGCTTGTTTTCGAAGAGTCAGACGAAGACTTTTTAACATGGAGGGTGAACTTATGGATGTTTCTCAGGGCCTACGCGACGCGTCTGGATTTAAAAATAGAATTTCGCCACATTAGCACTCTTCAAAATGGCGTCCGCGACGGCCAAAGAAGCCAGGATTTTACAACAAAACACGGTAAAACAATTATTTCTTTGCTGAGAAAAAATATATTTCATAGCTGACGTTATAGCACAAGTTTTTCTGAGCTTGAGAGTTTCACGAAATGGTCAAATCTGCTGGATTTAAAAAAAGTAGTTCACCATTAGGACTCTTCAAAATGGCGTCCGCGACGGCCACAGAAATTAAGAACATAAAATAGACAGGGCAGCAAACTTACATACTCAGGGAATCACAAGGAACTCAGGAGACAGAGGCAACAGGAGACAATGCCAGGACAATGATAAACACAGAGATACAGACTTATTTTTGATTTGATTTGATGTTCATTCATTCATTTTAAAAGAACAATACAAAACAGTTTCATCAGATACAAGGATGAATAGACTTTTAGCTGAATGGATGGATGGATGGACAGTTACGCCAAAAATACACTACACGCGGCTCCGCGCCGCCCCGCTCCGCAGGTCGCAGCTGTGCGAGTCCAATTTCCACTACCTGCGCTCAGCTCAGGTCCGAGTGGATGCGCTGCTCCGAGACGCATGCGCGGGAATTGCGAGATCGCGCGATAAATCAAGTGATAAATAATGAAGTCAGAACAAAACAATTCACTCGGTGGAAGAAAGAGAACAACTGTAGATACTGCTGCCTTGATATTCTCTCGTAAATGAGCTACAGGACATGGTTTGAGCAACAGGAAGTGATGTATTACATTTCAGAATAAAATACTTTATTAGGCCCGAGCAGCTAAGCGCTGCGAAGGCCTATTGTAATTGTACTGTTTCTTATTTTTTTTTATTTTTTATTATTTATTTTTATTTTTATTCTTCCCCCAAAAGAAGTGGCATTTTGGGGCTTTATCATATATGAAAACTCACCAAATTTGGCGGACTCGTCAGGACTGGTGAAAAATTACATATTTTGGGGGCGTGGCAAAAATCGCCACAGAAACGGCTCAAGAGCGCCCCCTAGAAATATTCAAAATACCCTCCGCATGACCTTAGTTTGACGTAGAATCATGAAATTTGGTACACTTGTCCAACTCACCAAGATGTACAGAAAACCCTCTGGCACCAACGTTGTACAATAAACGGGAAGGCGGCCATTTACTTTATTTATATCTTGTATTTCTTTTTATTTCTTGTATTGCGTTTGTAGGCGTAGTCAGAAATGATAGTTTGACAGCATTTTTGTACAAATAAATCCGTATAGAGCTAGGATTAGTCCGCCCGTGGTGATTTTATTTTGTAAATACGGAAGTTGTGCTCGTTCCTTTTCCTGTTGGTGCGACGTAATCTTCAAAAGTTGACTCCGGCAGAAATAGAAAAATTTCTAATTTTGACGGACTGCCGTCCGCTCGCCGCTGCTCACCGCCGCCGTGCGGAGCCAGTGTAAATTCTGTCATTGATTATAAAGGGTGCGTATTTGCTGCGGAGGTCGGACCGGAGCGGGGCGGAGCTGCAACGCGTGTAGTGTATTTTTGGCGTAAGCTGGATGGCTGGATGGATGATCTTTAACAAGTTCTAAAATCATTAAAATTTAACCTCAGCTTGTGCCTCTGACCCAACAGAACCTCCTTCAGCAGCAGAACCCTCTGTGGTTCTCTGCAGGACTTCATCAGTCTCTCTCCTGGTTCTGGAGGAGTTCTGACCCACTCTTCTTTCCATTGTTGCTTCAGTTCTTTGAGGTTTCTGCTCAGCTCTCTGAAGGTTTCAGGTTCTGGACTCTGACTGGGCCGTTGATTTGATTTGATTTGATGTTTATTCATTCATTTTAAAAGAACAATACAAAACAGTTTCATCAGATACAAGAATACAAGTAGGATAAAATGAAAGGAGCAGAAAGAAGATGAAATCTTATTATATCTGCCCCTTATTTATTTCACAGTTTGTTCAACCAATGATAACCTTCAAACTACATCACAAAATGAATAACTCTACTTAATTTTTCTAACTGTAATACACAAACACACTAAGCTACATCATATATAGTTTTTGAGCAAGTCCTTTTTGACCTTTTTCTTAAATGTATACATTGGGCAGCACGGTGGCACAACTGGTAGAGCTGCTGCCTCTCAGCGAGAAGGTTGCCGGTTCAAATCCCGGTCCGGGGCCTTTCTGGGTGGAGTTTGCATGTTCTCCCCGTGCATGCGTGGGTTTCCTCCGGGTACTCCGGTTTCCTCCCACAGACCAAAAAACATGCTTGTTAGGCTGATTGGTGACTCTAAATTGACCCTAGGTGTGAGTGTGAGAGTGGATGGTTGTTTGGTGTGAGTGAGACAGGTCCCTCTTGTAAATGAGTCCCCGTGACTCAACGAGGCTAGCCTGTATAAATAAAGGTTGAATGAATGAATGAATGAATTGATTTTGCATTTTTAACATCACTCTCCAGAACATTCCACAATCCAACTCCCTGAATTGAGGTAGACCGTCCCTTTAAGCTGGTTCTGAATTGTGGTTTGATGAATATCTGTCCCTTTAAGATTGTAATAACTTTGTCTAAATTTCTTTGGATATTTAAAGGTAATGTGTTATTATGAGCCCTATACATAACTGATAAAATACTATATTCTACCAATTCCTGGAATTTCAATAAATTTAGCTGAAGAAACAAGGTGTTTGATGGGTGACTGAAATGTTTTCTGGTGATTACTCTTACAGCTCTCTTTTGTAAAATAAAAACAGGCTTTGTAATTGTTTTGCACGCTTTTCCCCAAACCTCAATACAATAGATTAAATGTGGAACAATGATTGTGTTATACAACATATACAGAGCTTTATCAATTAAAAAATCCCTGACTTTATATACAGGTACATGAACACACAGCATGACAATCACAAACACCTGGACAACAAAATGGAGGAGATAAGCAAGACAATTAACAGAGAGACCAGGGAGTGTAGGGATGGGGACCCATCACCTGAGAGCAACATGCTTACAACTGTTATCTTGAAGTTCTAGGGTGTAGAGAGCCACAGAAACGGTTATGGTAGGCCGGATTTGGCCCACGGGCCTTGAGTTTGACACATGCGATCTAGTGGTACTAAAAGTAACAAAAGAAGAAGAAAAAAAAACAGCCAAATATGTCTGCAGTTTAGCTAACAGACTTTGGAATGGGTACATTTTGTCCTTGTCAAACCTGTTGAAGAGAACCAAACTAAATACTCTGAAACTCAAACAACTTACTGTATAACAGTTCATGCACCGCTAGTTGGCAGTGTAGTGCAAATATTGCATAACTTGCTGCTACCAATTGTTGAATTTAATTAGCGGATTAGAATTAGCTTCCCCTAATTTTCATAAGACATTAGTGCTTTTGAAATTGCGGACCTAAATAAATTAATTAGTGCTTTAGAAATAGCGGAACTAATTTTTGGATTAGCGTTGCCCACCACTGACAGTACCAACCATCCACCCATTCATACACACATTCATACACCGGTAGCGGTAGGAAGACTGTCATTCAAGGCGCCAACCAGTCCTACCAGGAGCAACTCGGGGTTAAGTGTCTTGCCCAGGGACAGAACTAGATATGCCGTGACCGGGGATCGAACCCGAGACCTTCCGGTCCTGAGCCGGCTGCCTTGCCTCTACACCATCTCGGCCCCAATGTAATGTTTGCTATGATACTAGTGCTTAGTGTATATTTATTTGATGTTTTTCTTAGTTCATATCTTAGATGTTATTACTGTTTTTCTTTTACATTTTATTGTTGGATGTAACTGGGACCCTGTGTACATAATTTTGTTCCACCACATATACCACATGGGGTGCGGATGACAAATAAAGAAACTTGAATCCTTGAATAAAGTTTTATTTTTACTGTTAGATCTTATGACATTTGGTAATGGCTCAGCTACATATGTATGTGTTTTTGGCTTCATGCATGCACTGATCGTAAGAGCTTCTGAGAGGCTGATTGGCTTTTTGCTTTGGGCCATCACAGATCAAGAGCCACACAGCTGTAAACCTTATAAACTCTACACTCTGTTTAGTTTGGACCACAACCCCTGCAGACCCACTGAGCTTAGCTGAAAGTGATGCAATTTGTGTATGGCATCAAATCTTATTATTTATTTATTTCATATTTCTTTATTTTTCTTTCAGTAAATCACCACAAAATATGATGTGTTTGATTCTTAAGTTCACCATTATTTCAGAAAATACACCAGACTAACAAACCAAGTACGGTAGTGTTTCTAACAATGTAACATCTTTGGCTTAAGTCTTCGTAAGTCTGACAACGTTTTTTGGATAAAAGATGAAACGTTTCAACAAGAAGAATCTGTCCAGAGAACCTGACTTAACTTTCTTAGATGTATCTACCTGAATTGTTGAGCATGCATCAGGACAAGTAGAGTTTCTTTCATACACTAATGTTAGACAACATACAGTATTTGTTAAGTCTGTTGCTTTTGTTTTAGAGCTGAAGTGCACATTTCCCACCAAAAACACATTCATCTTAGTTAGTCAGGTGAGGTTTTAGAGTATGGTGCTATCCTATTACCAATAAATGGTCTGGGCTTGTGGATTGTGCGGTGGGGTCTCTGGAAAAGGTAACTATAAAATCAAGCTTTCATAAATGTTTATTTTAATATAATGCATAGTGTTTGGTCCACATCTGAAGCCCCAGTCTTTTTACTACTGCCTAATGATCATAAATAAGACATGACCATACTGTTGAATGATAGTTTATTAGTGGGTGGATTCCCTTTGAAACATGCCTGCCATAGAGAGCAGCAAAGAGTTCACTGTCTTGTCCATAGACATTTCAACACATCAAAAAGCTCACTACAGAACTGCCAGCTTAGATATTGGTGGGTGGATGCTCTATTACAAGGAACTGAGCTTAAAACAATACATGGTCTATTTTGAACAATTATCGACCAATCTCCAAACTCTGTATTGTAGCTAAGGTTTTAGAAAAATCTGATAAATACTCAAGTCAAGAAGTATTTGGCTCAATATTTTATCTTCTCTCCAATCTGGCTTCAGGAAACAACATAGCACGATGACTGCTTTGCTAAACATTTTTTATGTTGTTGAAGCTTTGGATGCTAAGGATTACTGTGCTGCACTTTACTTAGGCCTGTCCAAAGCCTTTGATACTGTAGAATATGCAGTATCAAAGGCTTTGGACAGGTACAGTGTAGATCATGACATCTTATGCCACAAGCTATCAGATATTGGCTTCTCAGATCACGCTGTTGGCTGGTTCTCAAACTATCACTCAGGTCGAAGGCAATGTGTTCGACATAACGTTAATTCATCTAGCTACCTAATGGTCACCATTGGTGTGCCACAAAGCTCAGTTTTAGGTCCCACTCTGGATAGGTCAGGGATGTTTAGATCTACATTATTTATATAAATTGTAAAAAAGAGTGGGGCGCTCCATGGCGATGACGCCGTTGTTTATTGCTGAGCTAACACAGTTGCCAAGGCTTTGCAGCTTGTACAGTCTGAATTTGACATCATTCAGTCAGACTTATTCCATCTCAAGCTGGTGCTAAATGCTGACTAAACCAAAGGGATGCTGTTTTCCAACAGAAAGTCAGTGCCAGCAACTCTTTCTCCTATCTCATCCATGCATGGTGTTCCTATTGAGTTTGTAGATTCTTACAAATACTTGGGAATTTTAATTTATGCACATCTCTCTTTGAGCCACATATTGAAAACTTGATAAAGAAACTGAAATTAAATTGGGTTTCTTTTTCAGAAATAAAGCTTGCTTAACTCTGAATGCCAGAAAACACCTTGTAACCACTACCTTCTTACCGGCCATTGACTACGGTGACATTATTTACATGAATGCCCCTGCCAACTCATTGCAGATTTTGGATGCTGTCTACCATGGTGCACTAAGATTTATAACTGGTTATAACTACCGTACCCATAACGGCACCCTGTACTCCTTGGTCAGTATCTACATGTAGGCACTCACACTGATTCATTTTCATCCATCCCTTCTTGGTCTGCTACCTTCTTAGATCTCCTCCCACATGTTATGTCATCAGTGCAGTTACAACATGTGCTCCCAGGACATCATTACCTGCAGCGTTCCCTCACTATGGATCGAGCTTGGCAAAAGGCCTTTTCTTACTCTGCACCTGCAACCTGGAACACCTTGCAACATAAACTGAAGTTGTCCACTTTCTTTAAGTGGTTTCAAACATTTTATATTGTCAATGGAAAAATCCAAGCAAATATGTTCTTGTTTTTAGTATTTCACTGTTTTATGACACCCTGATTTATTGTTTTGTACACTACAGTACTCTTATTTTAACTGCATGCATTTTTACTGTAGTTTGTTGTTGTCATTGTCTACTGATCTGTTATCTGTACTTTAAATGTTCTGTCTAGAACAGGTCCCTCTTGCAAATGAGTTCCCGTGGCTCAATGAGGCTAGCCTGTATAAATAAAGGTTGAATAAAAAAAATTTAAAAAAGGACTGATCTAAACTCTGGATCTTTGCAGCCTAAACCTAACCAGATGAAAAATATTCTATTTCTCCTTGATTTCTAACATTTGTGGACACAAATATCTGTACATTCTCATTTGAATAAGGCTGTCAGATTATTTGATCTAATGTGTTTTTCTAGAAAACAAAAGGAAATGTTTATTTCATGTTTACTGTACTCTGTCTTGCATATGCATTTACTCTAAACACCAGATTCTGAAGCATTAAACCTCAAATACAAGGTAAGTCTCAAAGGTTAACCTAAACCACACTTTGTAGACAAAATGTCTTCATTTTTGCTTTAAGTTCTAAAATATAATAACAAACTGTGTGAAAACAGAGAGTCACAAGCTTTGACAGCATGTAAGCACAAACAGAGATGGGCACCAAGGGAAACAACAAAACAAAACAATGTGTTTCTTGACAATTGAAGCAATTGTTCATGTCTAGAAAGCACATCCTGTCAGAAAAACAACTGGAGCTAAATCGTGGTTTTGTCGATTTGATTTTTCTTTCGACTAAAAAAAGAACAAAAGCATTTTTGTCTAAGAAAAATAAATAAAAAAGGAAGACATACAGAAATTATATTTTCTAAAAATTTGTTTGTGTCAGTATTTAGCTTTCTATCAGAAACTGTGCTTGTGTGTCAGTAAGGTTAATTCAGCCAATACCTGTGTGCGTGGCACAATTGGAAAGAGGTTAAGCGTCGTAGGTCTCTTGGGCCGGTAAGTATCCATGGTGGCAGATGCTGCAGGCTCCTTGGTGGCTGCTGAGGGGGCAACAGATGATGCCTTTGAGGACTCTTTATCGCCGTGGTAACTGTCGGCACCGTCGATAAGCTCCAAATGCAACATCTCTGCCTGAAGCTGGCCAACGGCTCCCAGTTCCACCCTTCCTGACATGCTATTGGTTCCTCGCCTCATGCAGCCCTGCAGAGATTGGAGGGAAACTAGTGTCAGTCAAAGCAAAGAAACAGAGAGTGAGATAAACAGTGACTGTGTGCCTGGGATGAGGAGATTGAACTGGCCAATTAGAAGCTGCTCTTGTCTTCAGCAACAACACTATCACTGAGCTGCTTAAAGAGAAGAACAGAGCGAAACTATTTATAGACTCCACTTCTCTAAAGGATTGTATTTATATGAGATTTTGGAGTATGAATTTACACTCCTTTTTTTTCTGCTCCTGAGGTTGTATTGTAAGGCTTTCTGTCACAATTTTAAATAATTGGAAATGACAACTTGCAAGCAGCAGCATGTTTTCATGCCAAGAAAAAGCACAACAGACGCCATCTTTGCTTTGAGGATGCTGATGGAGAACTACAGAGAGGGTCAGAAAGAACTCCATTGTATCTTTGTTAGAAAAAGCATATGACAGGGTGCCGAGGGAGGAGGTGTGGTATTGCATGAGGAAATCTGGAGTGGCAGAGAAGTATGTTAGACTGGTACAGGACATGTATGAAGACAGCAGGACAGTGGTGAAATGTGTTGTAGGAGTGACAGATAAATTCAAGGTGGAGGTGGGAGTGCATCAAGGATCAGCTCTGAGCCCTTTCTTGTTTGCTCTGGTGATGGACCGACTAACAGTCCAATACCCGTGGACTGTTTGCAGATGACATTGTGATCTGTGGTGAGAACAGGGAACAGGTGGAAGAGAACTTGGAGAGGTGGATGCAGACACTTGAAATAAGAGGAATGAAAGTCAGCCGTAGTAAGACAGAGTACATGTGTGTGAATGAGAAGGAGGCCAGTGGAACAGGGAGGCTACAAGGATCAGAGGTCACAAAGGTGCAGGACTTCAAGTACTTGGAGTTCACTGTCCAGTAAAATGGGGAGTGTGGTAAAGAGGTGAAACAAATAGAGACAGGATGGAATGGATGTAAAAACTGTTCAGGAATGATTTATGACAAAAAGGTGTCAGCAAAGGTCGAAGGAAAAGTTTTCAAGACAGTGGTGAGACCAGCTATGTTGTATGGACTGGAGACAGTGGCACTGACAAAAAGACGGGAGAAAGGACTGAACGTGACAGAAATGAAGATGTTGAGCTTCTCCTTAGGAGTAACAAGGATGGATAAGATCAGGAATGAGATCATCAGAGGTACAGCACAGGTTGAACAACTGGGAGATAAAGTTAGGGAGGCCAGACTGAGATGGTTTGGACATGTCCAGAGGAGGGACAGTGGGTATATTGGCAGAAGGATGTTAGAAATGCAGCTGCCAGGAAAAAGACAAAGAGGAGATATATGGATGCAGTTAGAGAGGACATGGAGGTAGTTGGAGAGCAGTGAGGACAGAGTGAGGTGGAGGAGGATGACTCGCTGTTCGAACGAACCCCCCATGTTGCCTATGAAGTCCCGCCTAGGTATTTTATGAGGGGTGGTTCGTTTAAAGTGGACCTTGAAAGAGCAACACGCCTCGGTGGTTCACTGGAAACGCGTCTGGTTGCCGCTCCAAACCTTTTCTCGACTCGGGTTCGAACCTCACTTGGTTGAACTTATTTTACGTTAATCTTTTATTGGATAAAAAAAAGGAGTTAATATGCCTGTGGTTAACACAAATTCCTTTTTTTCCTATCCAATAAAAGACAAACGTAAAATAAGTTCAACCAAGTGAGGTTCGAACCCGAGTCGAGAAAAGGTTTGGAGCAGCAACCCAACGTGTTTCCAGTGAACCACCGAGGCGTGTTGCCCTTTCAAGGTCCACGTTTACTTTAAACAAACCGCCCCTCATAAAATCCTGGCTACGCCCATGTAGGGGTGGGCGATATATCGAATATACTCGATGTATCGCGATATTTTAAATGTACGATGGTTAAAAGGGCTATATCGTGTATATCGAGGATCCTCCTGCTGTCGCGCGGGCCCCCACTCGCCCCCCTCCTTCCTGCAGGCTGCAGGAGCCGCGCGCGAGACTTTCAGCACAACATGTAAACACGGCAGATATGAAGAGCGCTGCACGCTGCTGAGGGGGGAAAACAATGTTCTGAGCTAGTTTGGATTAAATTGTCAGATGAGGGCATAAAAAATGTTTTTGTAGACGATGCTGAAAATAGTCCCGAAGAAAGGTCTGAACTACGAATCTTTTTCACCATTTAAACAGCGGAGTGGAGCATGAACGGCAGAACCAAGTGTTTTTACAGCTGCTGCTTCCTTAAAACAAACCACGGGTCTGAGCTTAGTCATGCGTGCACCGCATAGAGAGGTGGAGACATTAATAAATCAGCATTTTATCATTATCGCTAAAGACACGGTCCTTAGCGGCTAACAAGATGGCTAACGCGTTAGCCGTCTTCTTCCACAGCTGAGACTGACCGTGTCTTTAGCGATACAGCTGATTTAATAATGTCTCCACCTCTCGGTTCACGTTTCTGAGTGGAGGCTGTCGTGTTTTACACAAGGATTCAATGCGACACTTTGTAGAGCAACTTAGAGAACGTCTTCGTGAATCCGGAAACAACCCCTGACCCTTTCACAATAAAACCGGATACAGTACACAGAGGCTCACTGTGATAAATCTGTTCTTGTTCAGAGGTTTTGCAGACATTGCCTGAACTTGGCACAGTTTGAAACTTGTGCACATTTTGTGGTTTGTTGTTAAAAATTACTAGCACATGCAAATAGTTGAGAGTTGTTACCTGTGACTGTTCTGGGTCAGTAAATTTTATGGCCACTGTTTACACTTTTGTTTTTGTATTTTAAAGGCCTTAATTGTTTTGATTTAATATTTTTTTAATGTTAAAAGCACAAGAGCACCTTTTTAAGTTTAAATTATGTATTCTTCCTTTTTGCTTGAAGTACTTTTTATTTATGTGTGCAATTGATGGTTAAAATAAAATATTTAAGTTTGTTCAAATTTAGTGTTGACATTTTTTAATCAATTTTGAATCATTTTTTCATTGATTTTGGAGATATCGCGATATATATCGTGTATCGTGATATAGCCAAAAAATATCGCGATATAATATTTTCCTCATATCGCCCAGCCCTACGCCCATGGTTAGAGTGAGGACAGAGGACAGAGTGAGATGGAGGAGGATGACTTGATGCGGAAAAGCCAAAAAAAGATTTTAACAAGTTGTTATTGTGCCATGGCCAAACAGTAATAGCTTATGTGTTGATGATGTGTTACTTATTTTTAAAACAGATTGACTGGTTGCTAGGAGAAGCAAATTAAATATCTGTCAAGTTGCAAGAAGACAAAAAATGTGTTAGAAATGTAATGTGTGCTAATTTGCATCTGCCATCGTTATCTGCAGGAAACTAGTCAAAGTGATTCGGACAATTCGTAGTCCTTTATAATAATGAAAAATACAAGTGTGTGTATGTGTCTTGTCCTTATTAAAGACAGTGGTATTTTATTTGCATTTTTTGTCATTGCCTATGTCTTTTTGACACATTCAGTTAACTTACATAACTTTGTTTATAATTCATGATTTTAATATATATTTCTTTTATCCACAAAAATACCTGACAACTTGCTGATGGTTGGTTATTCATTCATTCATTCATTCATTCATTAAGTCATAGACATGTATTTATTTATTTTTCTCTTTTAAATTGGACTAACAGTACCGTAATTGTAAAGCACTTTGTTAAGATTTTGTTGTTTTTATGTGATATTGACTCTATTGACTCCTTTTTAACTCAACCTAGACTTATTCAACATTTGTACTCAGACCACCAGATATTTAGAAAGGAAATTATATTTCAACACTTTATATTTTTTAAAGATTCGCAAAAGTCATTGTAAGAATGTTTTGGACCAAGGTCAAGGAGAATATTTTTTTTCTGATGTTCACTTTATTTTAGCATTTCTGCCTACATTGAAACAACAGACACACAAGAGCCTTTTGCTAGAAACATTAGGTCAAAGGGCACTGAGAGTGGTCTGCTTCATTTACCATCAGGCACAAGCAGCACCAACTCCTACTGGCATCAACATCGACTCACTAAGCCCATTATGGACTTTAACTCTCTTTGCTTCACATGCAAAGTCCAGCCACAAAATACAAAAAATAAAAATCAGACTACAGATATAAGTACATGTAATATGTTATCTTTAATTCCAAAAACTCTAAGATGTAAAGTGAGTTTCAGACAGCTTAGAATATTTCACTACAGCTGACAGCAACTTGCATTTTACTAATCCTAATAAAAAACAATAATAATTTTAAATGTATGAAATGTATCCCACATTGTTTTGAACATTTTATTATATATTTTTATTTAAAATTCAGTAAAGTGCTTGCCAGCATGCCTTTACATATGAAGGCAGTAAGCTAAATCACAGCAGATGCACAGAATGAAGGTTAATCCACTTCTGTTGGCTAATTGTCGCCTACAAGCACATTTGTATGCAGTGAGACACTCACCAGGATATCCTGTTTTTTTTTTTCTCTGTAAGAAAGAAGCCTGTGTGTGAGCAGACGACTAAAAGGCCATTAACGCTGGGACTAGAACTGAAAACTTTAAATCAGTATTTGTCCTCAGGTAACATTAGAAAACTTCACATGATTCTTAAATGCCTTTTAAAAAAAAAATCAAATTACGAGTAAGATTTGTAGTCAAAACACCACCATGGTGTTGAAAACATTAAAATAGGACAATTAGCCAAAGATTTGTAATGAAATTAAATTGTCTAACATAAATATTGCTTTCTCAAACTTAAGAAAAATCCACTTTAAACAGTGAAGGGGGTCAGATTTTTAACTCTCTACAGCCCTTTTGACAAATTAATGTACAGTGTGTTTTGTGACTGGAAAAGATGCACAAAAAAGGAGACGCTTGACCAAAAAACTGTCCTATACAAACTGTAATTGTTGGATATCTGGAAACATTAATGCTAGGCTTTCAATGAGACGTGCATGAAAACAGTTACTGTGTTTTTTGCCATGTAAGTCTCAACTTTATGCATAAATTCGCAAGTCCAGCGACTTATACACCGAAGCGAATAATATACGCTTTTCCCCCTTTATTTATAACCCAATTTTTGGCTGAGATCTGACAATTTCATTCATTCTGACATGAACACTACCATTTTCAGCTGCTAGAGGGCCCTTGCGTAGTATGGCAAGCCAAGTGCCTCTTTAATAGGTAAACGTGGCTATTAACGAGACACTTGGCTTGCCATCGAAAACCAGCTTTGTCTTCGTCTTGTAGCAAACGTCAAATCAGTTGCATTTTGCCACGCCGCACATGCAAAATGCAGCTGATTTATAATGTGCATTTATTAATGAAAAGTTTAACTGAGACGCACCTTTACTATAATGTCGAGCAAACAAATAATTGTTTTTAGGCGGTTATCTTGTTAAATCTTAAAGAAATGCACAGCAAGTCCTCCCTCTATGCGCTATCGCAGCCTCAAATTGATTTTTGAAATGCCGTTGATTTGACCATTAAAGTGCATTTATTAAGGAAAAACTCAACTGAGACACACATGTGCTATAATGTTGAGCAAACAAATAATTGTTTTTAAGTACTAATCTTGTTAAACCCTTGTTAAAGTCCTCCCGTGCATGCTCCCATGGCCACCATTTGGCAGTCAATCGATTTTGGCATAACACCGGCCCATGTTTCCAGGTGGTCAGAGGTGACACATAATAGATGCAACCTATACGGTGAAGCGACATATTTTTTATTTTTTCCACTTTATTAGACGTTTTTGGACGGATTATTAGTTGGATGCTACCTATCATGGTTCACTAAGATTCATAACTACCTATAACTACTGTACCCATCACTGCATCCTGTATTCACCAGTTAACTGGTCATCATTAATTTCACGCAGAGTCTCCCACTGGTGCATTTTCATCTTCAAATCACTTCTTGGTCTGCTGCCTTCATTCATCTCCTCCTACATGTCTATGTTTGAGTGCAACTACAGCATGCACTTTCAGGACATTATTACATGAGGTGTTACCTCAGTGCGGACTGAACTAGGTAAAAGGACATTGTCCTACTCTGCTCATGTTTCTTGGAATATCTTGCAAAAAGATCTGAAACTCTCAACCTTGACCTCTCTAAGTGGCTTCAAACATCTGTTAAGTTCCTGGCAAAAATAAATGCAGACCTTCCTGTTTTTAGTTTTTTACACCGCCTTAGAATCTAGCTGTTTTTTCACTACTTTTCCTTTTGATTATAATAATATAATAATAATCATTTTATTTAAAAGCGCCTTTCAGGACACCCAAGGACACTTCACAGCAAGAAAACAAACAAACAGTTCAAACATCAGCAGTAACAAATAAAGTTAATGATAAGCTAGTCTAAAGAGATGTGTTCCCTTTCAGTCGTTCTCTCGGTGCAACACAATTGCTATGGGAATCAGCGCCTCCGCGCGGTTACCTGAAGTAATACACTCACGCCTTTACGGCTAGGGAGTCAGCGTCGTGCCAGAGGCCCCGCCCTCTGGATATTTAAGCAGCTGACGCCCGTCCATCTTGCTCTTATTGCCCTTCACCTCGCTTAAACCTGAAACACTCTTCTCGGATCTTCTCTGTATTTTCATCGCTCGACCAGAGGTGACCTCGCTCCCTACACAGAGCTTACAGAGAATCTTTTCCTGCGGACTGCTAGGCTAGGGAAAGCTGGTCCGGCACATTTTTCCTTCACCCCAAAGTTTTCTTCTCCTCTCTCCACAGACCGCTTCGCTCGACGGCGCTGACAGCGCTACTATCTGGCTACCCCCTTTTTTCAGCAACAAACACCCATGAGGCCTGTCCGGTCTGCTCAGGGATGCTACACGCAAGGACACTCAAAGTTTTTCTCGCGGATGACCCAGGAGAAAGGAGAGTGGAAATGGAGTAACCCCGCTGCTATCTGGCTAGCTTCCACGGTTACCATGGCTAACCAGGATTACCCACGACAACACGGGGCAGATGACAGCGCTGCTAACACGATTAGCGCGGCTACGAGCGGACAACGAAGGACTCCATCGTGAGGTATGTGAAAATGCTTGGCCTAGCTTGCTAGCTAACCTTCTCAAATTTTGCCTGTTTCGCTATCCTGTCCGGCCGAATCGACGGTAGAATTCATTGCATAACAAAGTGTTGATGCTGCTCTGCTCGAGGGCCCGTCTTAGCACCGCTAGCAGGCTCACGAGTACCTCCACGTTTAGCCCCGGCTAACAAAGAGACTCTCTGTCTAGCACAGTCCAGGAGGAGGATTTTCAGCTACCTGTTCAGCTGCGCTACCTGGTAGTTTTTCCTATACCTACGACAAAACATTGTGACACTGAGAGCTTATCCACCCATGAGGCTATGGATGACTCTCTGACGTTAACCATGTCAGGGCCCGAGGGACCCTGGTGGGATGGACAAGGACAAGTGGCGTTGGTATCGCAGGCCCACCAGGCAGAAAAGCTACAGGAGCTGCAAGAGGCCACCAGCAAAAGAAAAGGAAAGTCTGAGATGCCCCTGCACCATTACAGGTGCTCTCACTCACAGAAGGAGAGAAAATGCCAAATATTTACCACCAATACCTGTGTTTAAGGAGCACAGACTAGCTGGTTCGGAACGTTTAAACACACAAGAACACTCAGACCCTTGTGTAATAAAGAGAAATTGCCATCCACACACAACAATAAAATCTCAGACTACTGAATGCGTCCTGGTCCCAAAATGGGAACAGGGCTTCAGGTTTGCCCGCTCACGCAATACGGGAACCTGACATTTTAAGCCCAGACTTCACTTGTAAAATGCTACAAGGAGCTGGTGGTATGTGTGTGCGCACTAAACATAACTCGTCTACTGTATGTGTAATAAAAAACAAACACTGTTTCATGCATATACAAGAATGAAAGTACCAGAGCACAGACTACCCTGGTTCTTGACTCACCACTTTTGTGAAACACAAACTTCTAGGTCAGACTATGAACCGCAGTGGGACACACAAGTTTTGCCTTAGACAGTCAGATCTCGCAATGTCTTCTGCTGGGCAGACCAGCCTGCTCCAGAGTACGCGAGAGGGGTCGAAAGCCACCCCTCTCGCACTCAAACATGACAAGCAGCAGTTAGACATCCCTCCCAGGCTCATGGCGCATGCACAGACCTGGAGGACGTGGCTGACAAATGAACGGGTAATCACAACGGATGCGTTGTGGGCTCAAGCTACAGTTCATCAAGGGACCCCCCCCCACACACACACACACTTTTTTTCGTGTGTGTGTTGCATTCGGACATAAACCCAGCATGCGCACACGTGCTGAGGGAGGAAGTGTCAACAATGCTGCAGAAAGGAGTAATAAATATTGTTCCAGAGCACAAACCATGCTCCGGTCAGCGCAACAAGCTCTTCCTGGTGCCCAAAAGAGATGAATCCCTGATATTCTGGATCTCAGGACTCTGGGCAAGAAAACAAGATTTTTTCAAGTTCAAAATGTTGACACTGCAGCAGGTCCCCCAGTCCGTGAGACCTGGAGACTACGCATGTACAGTGGATTTGAAAGACGCCTATTTCCATGTGGGCGTCTGGAGGAGGCACAGGAAATTCCTCCGGTTTGCCTTCGACGGGAAAGCTTATGAATGCAAATCCTTACCCTTCGGTTTGAAGACTGCTCCTCGTACATTTACAAAATATCTGGATGCAGCCCTGAACCCGCTTAGGAATCAAGGAGTCAGGATTATGAACTACCTGGATGACCTCCTGGTTTTTGGCCGGAAGCAGAATACAGGCCCAGTCACATTCCTGCAGGGTGATCTCTCACCTGGAGTCTCTCGGTTTTGTCATAAACCTACAAAGGAGTGACCTGACCCTATCACGGATTACCGTATTTCTGGAAGGGCAGGTCTACACCATCCGGTACAGGGTATGGCTCTCAGAGGAACGCATTTCCTCGATTCGCCGTTACCTGGCAAAGTTTAAACTGAATCAACGGATTCCCCTGTAAACGTGCCAACACGTTTTAGGCCTCTTGGCGGAAGCCATACCCTGTGTGCCACACGCATTGCTGAAGATGCGGGCCTTGCATATATGGCTAAACCAACAAAAACGACCTGTCCCCGTCTGGGTGAGCAGGAAAGTTTAGAATCATTTCAAAGTGCCTGAGGACCCCGGAACCTTGGAGGGACCTATCTGTGTTCACGGAAGGGGTCCCGTAAGGTAGGGTGTCATCCCGTGTGACCATCATGACGGACACCTCGGAAACATGATGGGGAGGCAGTCTGCAGAAATCAGAATGCCCGAGGCCTCTGGAATGAGCAGGAAGCAAGATTGTACATCAACTTCCTGGAGTTGTTGGCCATATTCCTGTCAGCAAAATACTTCTTTGGTAAAGGTCTGATTGCAGGACAGCACGTCTTGGTGTAATCAGATAACAAAACCACGGTGTCCTTCATTGACTGGGAAGGAGGGATGAGATCCCATGCCCTCCTCAGCCTGACACAGAGGATGCTCACTTGGTACGCTCCAGGATTATTGTCGCTCAGGGCAACTCATGTTCCGAGTGAACTGAGTTACGGAGCGAATGCCCTCTCAAGAGGGTTTCTTTTGGAATCAGAATGAAGACTGAACCCACGAGTCGTGGATCAGGTCTGGTCACGGTTTGGAAGAACCTCGGTGGACTTGTTCCCATGCGGAGCCAGTTCACAATGTGACCTCTACTTCTCAATGTTCAGGGATACCATGGCAGTTGCCTTCTTACAGAGACCTGCTGACTCAGGCAAGTGGGTAGCTTCTACACCCACGTCCGGAGCTGTGGCAGCACCTTCAGCCTGACCACTGAAGGGAAATAGCTAAGGGCCTAAGGCCTGATTGTCTTTGTTCCAACAACAACAACAGCATACACAAAGGACACCCTTGGTGTTTATGTTTACTTGGGAGATGCTTCAGTGGAAGGGTTCCCCTCTCCTCTGACAGTTCTCCAACATCAGGATTGGCCTCTTTGACAGTCCTGGTAGTTGTTTGTTCAAGAAGCAGATGAGGGACTCGTGTGTGCCCCTTGTACATAAATGTTTCTCTTGGGGACCTGGAGGGTTACCCTGTGCTTGAACTGGGGTTTCTACCTCCACATTGCCATCTGAATGCCAGTGGCGTATTAGGTCCCTTGCTCTTTTCCTCCTGCTTCTCAAGATTTCCAGGGAAAAAGGGGATAATGAGTAATCACACTAGCAGAGGACACTTATGCTGTCTCTAGCTGGTGTTTTCATCTATGTGTCCAGTGGTAACATCAGGCTGATGTTTCTACATGTGGCATTTTTCTTCTCAGGCTGTGCTCTCTACATACCTTGTGGAGAGCGGCTGGGAAATACCTGCAGTATTAAGGCAGATGTTCTCACATGCATTTTGCTGAGCATTTCAAGGGCGTGAATGAATTACGTTCCCATAGCAATTGTGTTGCACCGAGAGAACGACTGAAAGGGAACTGAAAGTTATGCACCATAACTCATGTTCCCTGAAGGAAGGGAACGAGGTACAACACATCTGGCCCTTTCAACGCTGAAAGCTCGGTGAAGTGCATTTCAGAGAAAGATGGACGGGCGTCAGCCGCTTAAATATCCAGAGGGTGGGGCCTATGGCGCGACGCTGACGCCCTAGCCGTAAAGGCGTGAGTGTATTACTTTAGGTAACCGCGCGGAAGCGCTGATTCCCATAGAAATTGTGTTGCACCTCGTTCTCTTCCTTCAGGGAACATGACTTATGGTGCATAACTTTCAGTTTTCAGGGCAATCTTGAACAGAGAAAGTGAGGTGGTGTTTCGAAGGTTTGGATATAGCGCATTCTAGAGGTGAGGGGCAGAGCAGGTGAAGGCCCTGCTCCCCATGGTGGAGAGGTGGGCAGAGGGTACATGGAGGTGTAGCGAAGAGGAGGATCTGAGAGAGCAAGATGGGATGGAGATTTGTAGGAGGTCAGAGAGGTAAGGAGGGGCAAGGTTGTGGATAGCTTTGAACGTGAGAAGTAGAATTTTGAAGACAATGCGTGATTTAACCGGGAGCCAGTGGAGCTGCTGTAGGACAGGAGTGATGTGATTATAGTAGGAGGTTTGAGTGATGACACGGGCAGCTGAGTTCTGGACCATCTGTAGCTTGTGGAGAGATTTCTTGGGGAGGCCGTAGAGAAGGGAGTTGCAGTAGTCATTCCGGGAAGTCACAAGACTGTGCACAAGGATGGCTGTGGAGCGGGGTGTGAGAGAAGGACAGAGACAGTTAATAGTAGGTGGAAATAGGCAGACTGAGTAATATTGTTGATGTGTGAAGTGAAGAAGAGAGTGGTGTCGAGGATGACACCGAGACTCTTGACCTGAGGGGAGGGGGATAGAAGAGAGTTGTTAAGGGGGACGAGAAGATGTTCTGATTTTGAAATAGAGTTTTTGGTACCGACAAGAATAATTTCTGTTTTGTTACTGTTTAGTTGAAGGAAATTGTTAGAAAACCAGTGATTTAGCTCATTGAGACAGCCGGTGAGGATGGAGGGTGGGTGGATGGAGTTTGGTTTTGCTGACAAGTAGAGCTGTGTGTCATCAGCATAACAGTGGAAATGGATGCCGTATTTCCGGAAGATGTGACCTAGAGTCAGTCAGAGTCAGAGAGTCAGAGAGTCTTTATTGTCATTTGCACCACATGTGGTACATGTGATGAAAACGATATTATGTACACAGGGTCCCAGTTACATCCAACCAACATGCAAGAGAAAAAACAGTAATAACACCTAAGATTTACTAAGAAAAACATCAACTAGTAATACACTAAGCCCTAATGTAGTAGAAAAACATCATTATAAACAGCAGCACGAACACGAGTCTGTATGAGCAGATGGTCACAGATGAACACAGCAACAAGAAACCAGATCAGCATCAGCATGATGTGATATTTTGCAGTGTTTATTCATATTGATTATTTATTCATGAGTCTAACAGCCTCAGGGTAGAAGCTGTTCCTCAGTCTAGTGGTTCTACATTTAATGCTCCTCAACCTCCGTCCTGAGGGGAGTGGGGCAAAGAGTGAGTGTGCTGGGTGAGTGGGGTCTTTCATGATGCAAGTGGCTCTTTTCCTGCATCTGGAGGTGTAAATGTCTGTGATGGTGGGGAGACTGACTCCAACAGACTTCTGTGCAGCCTTCACCACTCTCTGTAGAGCTTTCCTCTCTGCAACTGTGCAGCCTCCATGCCACACATTGATGCTGGAGCACAGGATGCTCTCCACTGCACACCTGTAGAAGGAGGTGAGGACTGGGCTGCTCAGACCAGCTCGTCTCAGCCGTCTGAGGAAGTAGAGTCTCTGATGACCTTTCTTGATCAGGCTGGTGGTGTTGTTGCTCCAGCTGAGGTCATCACTCATGTGTACACCCAAGTATTTGTAGCTGGAGACCACCTCCACTGCAGATCCACTTATGTTCAGTGGAGTGTGGGTGTGTTTGTTCCTTCTGAAGTCCACAATCATCTCCTTTGTCTTCTTCACATTCATGTGAAGGTTATTCTCTTTGCACCAGCTCTCCAGGTGTTCCACCTCCTGCCTGTAGCTGGACTCATCATTGTTTGTGATGCATCCCACCACCGCTGTATCATCTGCAAACTTAACAATATGACAGCCTGGATGTGTGGCTGTACAATCATATGTGAGCAGAGTGAACAGGAGAGGGCTCAACACACATCCTTGAGGAGAGCCAGTGCTGAGGGTAATGGTGGAGGAGGAGAAGTTGTGGATCTTCACGGACTGTGGTCTGTTTGTTAAGAAGTCTAAGACCCAGTTACAAACGGAGGGGCTTAGTCCAAGTGTGGATAGTTTGTCCATCAGAGTTTGGGGGATCATGGTGTTAAAGGCAGATGTGAAGTCCACAAAGAGCATACGGACATATGAGTCCTTCTGATCCAGGTGGGTGAGAGCAATGTGGACCACAGAGGAGATGGCGTCCTCTGTTGATCGGTTCTCGCGGTATGCATATTGATGAGGGTCCTCGTTGATGTTGACGGTTGTCTTGATGTGGGACATGACCAGTTTCTCAAAACATTTTGCGACTATCGGAGTGAGAGCCACCGGCCTATAGTCATTCAGACCAGTCACTGTGGAGCTCTTTGGGACTGGGATGATGGTGGCGGTCTTCAGGCAGGTGGGAACTGACTCCAGTGCAAGTGAGGTGGTGAAGATGTCAGCCAGCACCTCACAGAGCTGATCCGCACATTCCTTCAGAACTTTCCCCGGGATGTTGTCCGGTCCAGTTGCTTTATGAGGGTTGATCCTTCTGAGACTGCCTCTCACTTCTGCTACGGTCACGCTGAGATGCTCTTCATCTGGTGGTGAGGTGAGTCTGGTGCTGGGTGGTCTATTTGGGTCCTCAAAGCATGCATAAAAATTGAGGGCATCAGGCAGAGATGGGTCTTTGGGGCATTGTTTGCACTTACTCTTGTAATCTGTTAAGCATTTGATGCCTCTCCACATGCTCCGTGGGTCTTGTGAGGTGAACTGACCCTCGATCCTCTGTGCATGTGTGGTTTTGGCCCTCTTAATGCCAGCAACCAGCTCTTTCCTGCTCCTTCTCAGCTTCTCTGAGTCTCCAGACTTGAATGCAGTGTTCCTGGCTGCCAGCAGGGTGCAAACCTCTTTATTTAACCAGGGTTTTGTGTTGGGGTAAGATTTAACATTTTTTTATGGATACGTTTTCACAGCATGTGCTGATATAACCTAATACAGATGAAGCATATAATTCCAGATTCACTGAGTTTCCATCAGCTGCTACCTCCCTGAAAACAGACCAGTTCGTATTTCCAAAACAGTCTCTCAGCATGGCGGTGCTGTCTTGGAGCCAGAGTTTGATCTTTGTTCTGGCTTAGAGCGTCTCAGCGGGGGAAGCTGTACTGGGACCATGAGCAGAGAGGAGTGGTCAGAAGCCCCGAGCGGTGGGTGTGGCTTCGCTGTGTACGCCTCTTTCACATTTGTGTAGACGTAGTCGAGTGTTTTACTTCCTCTTTTTGCTGTGGAAACGTGCTGATTGAAGGATGGGAGAGAGTCCTTTAAATTCACGTGATTGAAGTCACTTGAAACAATGCAGAACACCTCCAGATATTTACACTGCAGCGAGCTAAGTAAGTCATGAATTTCTTCAAGAGCGACTTTAGCATTAGTATCTGGGGCAATGTAGATAACAGTGATAAGGATCACTGAATAGTCATGGGGTAAATAATGAGGACGGCACCTTACTATGATCAGCTCCACAGCAGCTGAGCAAAGGCTTTTGATAACAGCACAGTTTGAGCACCAATCCTTGTGCACGTAAACACACACACCGCCGCCCCGTGTTTTCCCCGTAGTCTCGTTGCACCGGTCCGTTCTGAAAAAGAGTCTGTTATCCAGTTCATACACAGAATCCGGTGTTTCCTTAGAAATCCACGTTTCCATGAGGCAAAGCACAAAGCACCTTCTCATCTCCTCCGACGTGGTCACTCTCAGACAAAGTAGATCAATTTTTTTGTCCAACGAGCGGACGTTAGACAGAAAAAGAGCCGGCATCGGGGGTCTCCCAGTTTTAGCGTCTACCTTCAGTCTTGCCATAATTCCTGCCTTGCACCCTCGCTTCTGACCCCGGGAGCACCGCTTCCTTTTCTTTTCACTGGAGCGTGAACCAGAGCGCATCCGTTGCTGCTTCCAGGATGCTGACCTTAACAGCCCCATTCTGCCGAGCGCTGATTTGAGTTCGTTGCTGATATCAGCTGTGCCCTGTGGTAAATCCGCTCCGATTCTTAACAGTTCAGTTCGGCTATAATTCACCTGCAAAAAAACATGCAGAGTCAGGTACAAAAACATTATTAAAATTACTAAAAGCTAGAGATGAACTGAGAGCCCATGAAGCTGCAGCCGGACTGAGCGCGGCCATCTTGGATCAGGAGGAAGGAGGTAAATGATGAAGAGGAGGGGTCCGAGGACAGAGCCTTGGGGGACACCCGTGGAGACAAGGGAAGACTGGGAACGGAAGGATTTAAGCTGAATGAATTGAGTGCGGCCAGAGAGATAAGAGTTGAACCAGTCTAACGGGGTACCTGAGATGCCAATGGAGGTTACGGTAGTCTGTTTAGGAGGATAGAATGACAGATGGTGTCGAAGGCAGAACTTAGATCAAGAAGAATGAGGATGGACAGAAGACCAGAGTCAGCAGCAAGAAGAAGGTTGTTAGTATTTTTTATTAGATCTGTTTTGGTGCTATGGTGGGGGCGAAAACCAGATTGAAACTCTTCATAAATGTTATTGTTGGACAGGTGAGAGTGAAGTTGACTAGCAACAGTTTTTTCAAGAATCTTGGAGATGAAGGGCAGATTGGAGATCGGATGAAGATTATTGAAGTTGGTGAAGTCAAGACCTGGTTTCTTGATGATGGTGATGCAGCAGATTTGAAGGCTGTGGGAACAATGCCAGAGGTTAGGGAGGAGTGGATGATATTAGTGATGATAGGGAGCAGAGACGGGAGACAGGATTTAACAAGAACTGTGGGAAATGGGTCAAGTTGACAGGATGAGGACCCTGACTTGCAAATAATGTCAGCAATGTCATCAGCAGAGGGGAGGGAGAAGACAGAGAAAGAGAAGGAGAGAGGGGGAGTTCAACATGGATGCTAGTGGCAGTTTTTTGGTCCAAGGTGTTTATGAATTGAAATAATATTTTCATTGAAATATGACATCAGGGAGTTGCAAAATTCTGTGGAAACCATGTGAGAGGGTAGAGAGTTAGGAGATGAGACAGAACGGTGAAGGAGAGAGAACAATGTCTTTGAATTACCAACATTGGAACTGATGATGTCAGAGAAGTAGCTGGATTTGGCTTGAGAAATACTGTTCTTGATTGTCCTTTTGGTTGCCATTTTATTTTAACTTGTAGAGGCAGGACAGCCGGTTTGGGACCCAAAAGTCCCAGGTTCGATCCCCGGTCACTGCATACCTTGTGGTGTCTCTGGGCAACACACCTTATCCCCAAAATGTCCCCTGGGTGCTTTCAATAGCTGTCCATTGCACCACCTGGTGGTGGATGGGTTAAATGTTATGACTAATTTTGCCATTGTAAGGAAACATACAGTGATGATGACAATGTGATGACATTATTATTATTACTACCGGTATTATTATTATTATTTAAAAAAAAACATTGTATGCATCTTTTAAGATTGTTTATTGTTGTCATTGTTGTCCACTGTTGTCATCACTCTTTGTTTAAAATGCAGGTCTCTCTTGTAAATGAGTCCCCTTGGCTCAGTGGGATTTCTAAAAACAGCCATTCTGCGTCCTGGGTTCAAAAGCCTTCAGTACACTAACAGTCAAACCACAGCAGAAAAGCTACCATTTCAATCAAAATGGCTATTGTGTAAACTGGGCCTGCACCTAACAACGGAGCAAAATATATGCTGGTGAAGATTCTCAGTCATCCAGGACATGATATAATCAAAAAACGTTCAATACAGAAACAACTGGACTTTATTTGTAACAGAAGACGTTTCGTTCTTCATCCGAGGAGCTTTCTCAATTCAAAGAGCAGAGTGTGGGAGTGAGGTTTTAAAGGCTCATATGAGATACACACATACAGTAACTATGTAGATTGACAAATCACACCTCACACCTTAACAGTAGGGGTTTCTTAAGGTCTTTGTTAGTCCAATTCACAGATGAGGCTCCTCTGTTCCCATCAAGTGTGAAAATCGTCTAGGAATCAGTCCTAAAGCTGCATTATACATTTTTGAAAGTTGGAATCTGATACCTCCTCCTCTGTTGAGAGAAGGTTTTTCTCGCTTAAAGGAGAAATGTAATCAAATCTGAAAAAATCGATATAACAAGAATTTCATATAGTAAACAACACACATAAACATACTTAGTATGCTTTTTTCAAGTCAGTAGCTTAAAGAAATAGTTTTTTACATTTTTCCTGCTACATGCCGAAGTACAGTGATTTCTGTAGTAATTTTCTGGACGCACTTTTATGACACAATTAAGACCTCCTTTGCTATCTTACAATAACACTGAAGCTATAAACCCATCATTACTGTCCTCCTGTCTGTCATTTAAAATGGAAGCAGAAGACTTTTTTGAATCTGAAGGATATCACTTTAGTTTGTCAAAAACAGTTTGGTGATTTAGTGCATTAATGGGCATTTCTATCCTGGAAATACGAATAGCCGTGCGTTAGCCGCCGCATGCTAACGTTAGCATGCTAGCGCCGTATGCTAACGTTAGCATGCTAGCGCCGTATGCTAACGTGGAAGTGGGGGTGTTGAAAATGTCCTGAAACAGTTACCAATGTCTTGTTAAGCTCTGTCTTCCCCAGAACATAGTAGGATCTAAAATGATTTTTAAAGATGAAGGAGCAAGTTGAAACATGCATCTCCCTCCTTGCTAGCAGGCTCCATTGGGAGCTGCCTGGCTAACTAACTACGGTGGCCCTACACGGCCAAAATTCTACAGCGGCCGAATGCACAGGAGCGGTAAAAATACAATATAAAATTTTAAAAAAGTTTTAAAATCGATTTTGGGGCTTTTAGAATAGATTCTGAATCGCCAGGACTAAGAATCTTGATTCTTTAAAAAATAGATTTTTTTTGCTGCATCCCTAATTGCTACACACTGAAACCTTTTTGTCCACAACTAGATACACACACTAATATTACTGTATGAGGGACGACTCGTTGCACTGCCTACGTCATATTCAGGGGACGGAGAGCAGGCAGGAGGAGGGGGGTCAAAAACACCAGATGAGAATTTTTTCACTTTGCAAAGTCTAAATTTGAGTTAGGATGACATTTTTAACTTGTGAAAATTTCTCAACAAGCTTATTTTATGCTTTTCATTAGACTACTATTAGCTTAAAAACACTTTTCATTTCTCCTTTAATATAAACCCCTTCCTTCACAATACCCAGTGACTTTCACATTAAGCCTTATCTTCATGCATGTGAGCCAGACAAACAAAGACCCTATTGATTCTCTGTCTGTGAGGGGCATGAGTGTGAGAGTATTTTTTTACAGTATTTTACATAGAAAAACATCTCTTGCAGTTTAAAGGCTCAAATTGTTATTAATTGAAAAAACGCTACAACAGAATGGTAGTCCAGCATTTCTTTTGTTGTTGTTGTCGTTTGTTTTGTTTTTGTTTTACTATGCCCTGGATGTCAAAATACACTCCAGCACCTATCATCCTCTGTTCATCGTCAACCCATTCATCAGGCTACTCATTCAAGACCTGCCCATTATTGTGTCAGTCATTCATTCATAAGTTCCTTGATTTCTCTGTCCAAGGCTTCTTGTTTGTTAATTATTTTTCATAAACCCATAATAACTATCTGTCCTCAATCTATCATTCCAGATACAACCTTATAGTATCTTATGTGCTAAATAGACATTTAGACATTCTCTACTGACAGTCATCCTACCACCTTTTTGCTCCTTTAATCCACCAACTCTCCTTTGCTTTTAACCTTTTCACCCACTAAAAAAAGTCAATACCAATGTTTTAGTAATGCAGACCGTTCTGTTGCATGTCTTTTTATGGCGGTCAGTTATTACTGGTCCCTTTAACAGAGCCTTGCCTCCTGTTGCTAGGAGACAAGGGGCTAAGCAGCTACAGCAAAACTGCTGCCTGAAGATCATCCTCTTCCAATCGAAACAGTCCAAGCAGGAAAAAAACAGCAAATGGGTGAAACAGGACATCACTGGAAAATGCTGAATTTTCTCAAAACTGAAACTGATATCAACAACCAAAATAAATAAATAAATAGATAAAAGTCAAAGAACATTGTTAGATTTTAATGGGTTCAAAAGATTTGTGTTAAATAAAAGTCTGAATTTTATCAAGTTTGGATTTACTCCATAATCAATTAACATTATTTAGTCATTTCCAACTGTCAAAAGGTACACAAAGTTAAAAAAACACACACAAAAAAACACAGAGACACTAGGTATTAAAAGCCTGCCTGAATAAAAATGTTTTAAGATTAGATTTACAAAAGCACAAATCAGTGATGGCACGGACATCCTGAGGTATCTGGTTCCAGAGTCTGAGTGTGGCAACCAAAACGGCCCGGTCTCCCCAATGTTTGTATTTGGACTTTGGGACAAACAATAAATAATAATAATAATAATAATAATAATAATTGTCTAATCTTGTCATCTGCGTATGTTTCCCATACACAGACGAAATTCGTCTCTGCATTTAACCCAACCACCTACCAGGCGGTGCAGTGAGCAGCCATAGAAGGCGCTCGGGGAGCTGGAGAAATAGGTGTGCACTCATAGACACCCCAAGATGTGTAGTGGCCGGGACGCGAACCCGCGTCCTTCGGGTCCCAAGTCAAACGCCCTAACCACTACACCATAAAGATGTATCAGTTGATTTTACGATTCTCTTATGCTCAGGAAAAGCTACAAGCTCAGCTATATAAAGTGGGGTGGTACCATAAGGCCCTTATAAGTGAATAATACTTTTAAAATCAATCCTAAAATGGACTGGAAGCTAGTGAAGACAAAATCAAACAGGGATGATGTGGTCATTTCTGGTGGTGTTAGTTAAAAAAAGGGCTGCAGCATTTTGGCCCAGTAGAAGATGTCTGATGGAGTATAGGGAGTTTCAGTAACACTTTATAACAACTACACATTATTTAGCCTTATTTAAGCATTAATAAACATTTAATTAACATTGAAAACATCATTAATTAAGGATGATTCACACTTAATACACTATTAATTAACACACTTATTAACGCTTTATACATAAAGAATAATGAGTTCCAAAACCTACGTACTCAATGTTTATTCATGCTTAATAACTCATGAATTAACTATGCTATCTATATTTGTGAATGCTCAAATTAATGTGCTTTCACCACATGTATTAAATGCGTACTAATTGTTAAATAATGTTTGAATTCACTATCTATTAATCCTGCAATGCATCATTAATTAAGGCAGTTGCTAGTAGTTACTTAAGTGTATTTGTGAACCCTTCTAAAGTGAAGACTATTCATTCTTTATTAAGGTTTTGTTAATGTTGAATAAATCCTAAATAGCCACAAGTTATTTTTCACTTGTGGAAATCTAAAATGTTTACCCAACCTGGGTCATGAAACACTCAACCTGTAGCAGGTCACTAAAGTGGCAAAAATTGTGTCAAAGAAAAGTAGTGCAAAACATTTTGGTCACAAATCAAATGATAGGATTTTACAACGTTTCACTGACGTTTTTCTTTTTCTGTTCGTGTTGAAGCGGCTGCTTCAACAACCCGCC
>JBBPBX010015922.1:13300-30439 GCA_038048925.1 Garcialebias charrua
TATATATATATACAGTATATACATACAGTATATATTGGTATATGTATTTGGAAATTTTAATTGCAACTCAAAACAATACTAGATTTGAAATGTCTAAAGACCCTAGGGTTATATGTTGACATATAAAATGTTTTTGTGTTGCTATTAATAGAAAATGTTCTGAAATGTTTAAAATATTTATCGTTTGACAGAAAGTGTAAACCCATTTTAAAAACTTGAGGCGTTGAGTAAACATTTTCTGCAAGTGTTGGATTATCGAAGCAACACGAGTTTTAAATGCAATAATCCCAAATAAACTGAGTCAAATAGGTAACGGAAAGCAGATTGACAAGTAGAACTTCATCTACTTTTACTTATTGGAGTGATTTATCACAGATGTCGCTGATCCAGATGTTCAGAAGTTTATTTTGAATCGAGTAAGACTAGAACGTCAAGAACTTGACTGACACATTTTATTCACTAGGAATCATTTATAATAATGCAAATAGATCAAAATGCAAATACTATAGGATCATTCTTTTAAAAAATTGTAATGTGTAAAATTCGACTCAAAGATAATTAAAAAAAAATGAATTTTAGTTTTTATCCAGCAAAATAAAACTTTAAAGTACAACTTAATGTGGTCTGATGAAATAATCAGCCAGGGAGGGATTTGTATCAAAAAAGTACGAAGCGAAGTGAAGGACAAGGGTCTGGTTTTAACCAGGCTAGCACCTGTCTGGATAATACCAAGATTTTATTCCTGCCTTTACATCAACAGCAGATGAACATTTACAGCAGATTAAATTAGTGTTGTCTTTATTTCTTGATGACGGTTAGTTAAAATGTCAAAACATTAGGTTGGGTGAGAGTTTCCAGGCTGTTCCAGATGTGTCACACACTGAATGTACCACAGATTTATACACATATACTTTTTTCATTCATTCATTCAACCTTTATTTAGTCAGGTAAATTTTTTGAACCTCATGGGCTCATTTACGAAAGCGACCTGCTAAAACTAAAAACAATGAACAGCAATGGTAGAATTTCCTTAAACAATAAACAAACAATAAACAATAGAAAACAAAAGAGAGAAAAAAATATATATATATATATTTTTTATAACAAAGTATCAAAAAACTAGCAAAACATTATAAGGTAGACGTATAAAATCAAAGACAGGAACAAATCTGCATTGGTTTTTGCCAGGATTCCAACAGATTCTGAAAACCATTTAGAGAAGTCAAGGTCGAGAGCTTCAGATCTTTTTGTAAGATATTCCATGAAGCAGGAGCAGAGTAGGAGAAGGCCCTTTTTCCAAGTTCAGTCCTCACTGACGGAACACTGCAGGTAATCATGTCCTGAGAGCGCACACTGTAGCTGCACTCACGCAAAGACATGTAGGAGGAGATGTATGAGGGCAGCAGACCAAGAAGTGATTTAAAGATGAAAATGTACCAGTGGAAGAGTCTGCGTGAGGTTAATGATGTCCAATTAACCAGTGAATACAGGGTGCAGTGGTGGGTACGATAATCACAACCAGTTATGAATCTTAGTGCACCATGATAGACAACATCCGCAGGGTGCTTGTAGGAGCATTCATGTAGATAATGTCACCGTAATCAATGGAGGGAAGGATATCTATGGAATGTACTGCTAACAATACATAACTTTATTTATAAAGCACTTTAAAAACAACACCGTTGGCCAAAGTGCTGTACAACACAGCAGCATAAAAACTATAAAAAGAAGCTGAAACCGTAAAATAAACGAACTACAGTAAGATCACAATAAAACAAATAAATTAAAAAGAGTAATCAAAGTGTTTTCCTGCTGAGGATCATTCCTGCCCTGATTATTGGCACATCCTTTGTCTTAGGCTCGTGCCATCTGTTCCGTCATTATTAATATTACTAAAGGCGGCTTTGGATTTAAAGCAGCATCACTGCTGCTGATGCTCTTCTCCGACATTGTCTCTAAACAAACCCCAGCGTTTCCTCTTTACTACTTTGTTTTTGTGGGATTTTAACACTTTTTGACCGTGACGTCAGTGTCCCAGAAAAGTGGTGCGCTCTTCCTCCCCCTCCTTCCACGGGCTGTGGAAACAAGAGGATGCTTGGCACTCCGGGTGCGGGTTGTTGCGGGAACAGGTCGACCTCCCCGGCCGCCTGGGCGCTGGACCCGATGTGAAAGTGTGCACCGAATGATGTGGCGGAGAGCGGCCCACGATGAGAACGTGGACTCTGGAGCAGAAACAGCCGCGTGAGTTTTATCTCCATGTTAGCTTCAGGCTAACGTTAGCGTTAGCTTCTCAGCGGCAGCCACAATGGAAATTAATTTTGACCCAAGACAGTTTTGATTCATATAACGTCTGAAGCTAACCTAAATACTGTTGAATGTTGCTATTGTACTTTAATTATACGTTTTCTTTTCTGCTGTGCTTATTATACGTGATAGTTCTTTCATAAATTAACTTTTTTGGGTTGTTGCGTGCTAACAGATAAAGCGTTGTCATGGTGACCAAAAGCAATGGGCAGGTTTCCAAAGCAACCGCCACAAGATGGAGACACATTTATGTCTTTTTCACTTCAGTCGACTCATGGCTTTTTTTCCCCCTTTCTTTTAGATCTGACTGGAGCAAGATTACGTCGTCTGCTAGTAAGTTTCCATAACTCTTATTAAATCAAACTTTATAAAGATCCCAACGTATTTTCCAACATCAGAAATTGTGCTTTTTTTCTTTTCATTCATTCATTCATTCAACCTTTATTTATACAGGCTAGCCTCGTTGAGTCACGGGGACTCATTTACAAGAGGGACCTGTCTCACTCACACCAAACAACCATCCACTCTCACACTCACACCTAGGGTCAATTTAGAGTCACCAATCAGCCTAACAAGCATGTTTTTTGGTCTGTGGGAGGAAACCGGAGTACCCGGAGGAAACCCACGCATGCACGGGGAGAACATGCAAACTCCACCCAGAAAGGCCCCGGACCGGGATTTGAACCGGCAACCTTCTCGCTGACAGGCAGCAGCTCTACCAGTTGTGCCACCGTGCTGCCCAAATTTTTATATGCACATTAACAATAACAAACAAACAACACTTAATTACTGTACATGCTTTTGCCAATTAGAAAATTTATCTAACCCAATTTTTTGTTTTCACTTGAGTTCAGTGTATTTATATAGCACCAGGTCACAACAGAAGTTGACTCTGAACAGAAACATTCATATCTTAGTGTATAAAAATAAGGTAACACTCTTTAATTGAGCAGCAGACTGCTTTTAAGTTTAACATCGCACACTCTCATGTTGAGCAAGCATGAAGGTGATGGTGGAAAGGAAAAACTCCTTCATAAGGAAGAAACCTTTAGCAGAACGAGACTCAGGACAAGTGATCATTTGCTTCAACTGGCTGGGTTTGAGAGGAACAGATACACAATGGCAGGTCAAGAATCACATGTTAAGATAGAACTAATATCAAATGAAAACTATTGTCAGCCTCATAGACAGAAACTGGAAGTTGGTTCCACAAGAGAGGAGCCTGAGAACTGAAAGATCTTCATCCCATTCTGCTTTTGGAAACTCTAGGAACCACAAGTAAAACTGCAGTCTGAGAGTTAAGAGCTCTGTTAGGAAAATATGGAACAATAAGATTTGTAATATAAGATGGAGCTAGGTTGTTGAGGACTTTGTAGGTTAGAAAGATTTTGAATTCAATTCTGGATTTGACAGGGAACCAATGGAGAGAAGCTAAAACTGAAGAGATATGATCTCTCCCAGTAACTCCAGTTAAGACTCTGGCAGCAGCATTTTGGATCAACTGAGATGTTTTAAAGAAGTTTTTGGACACACAGGTAAATACACCATTGCAATAGTCCAGTCCAGACATGACCAATGCATGAACCAGTTTCTCTGCATCATTTTTAAATAAAGAAGTTTTGTCAAGGAAAAAAAATGTCACAATCAACTGTGTTAAAAGCTTTTCTGAGATCCAGAAGTACAAGAACAGATATTTATTTTGGAATTGGTGTTTATGTGCAGGTTGTTTATTACACTAATAAGTGCAGTTTCTGTATTATTGCTCTTCTGTGTAAGGATGGGAAAATGTTAGGTTAGCAAGAATTTAGTTTTTGTTAAAAACAAAGCAACAAAAAAAGCTTTTAAAATAACAAATGTTTTAAGTTCTTTAATTATTATTATTATTATTATTATTAATAAATTTGTTAATTTCTTAAAATTACATTATCATTACTAATATAAAAATATATTTATGTAGATATTTTGTTGCCTGTTTCTCATTGAAGCTTTTTAAATTTTATTACACATAATTTTTATTGATTTGTGTGAGATTCCATTAAACTAGAGCCTTAGTTGTCAGGTAATAATTTAGCAGTACAGTGTCAGAATGTAACATAGAGGTTTAACGTTTGATTCTAGAGCTGTATAGCTATTTATTTATAATATTTTAGGTCTGAAGAAGTAATCCTTTACCCTTCCCATACCCATTATGACACTGCTAACTGAGTAAGTCTTAAAGACCGTGTAAAGTGAATTTCAACATTTTCTTAAATAAACATTATAAATGTCATAATTGTAATCTTGTAAATGAGTAAAAAGTCTCAAAATTGTAGCTCAATTAATTTTGGAGTTATAGAGCAAACTGTGTATAAACATATTTCTGGTTCAGGATTTTTTAGGCGTGTTTTAAACGTGACCGCGTTTCGTCACGCGGTCCTCATTAGTATAGCCCCACCCCCTGCAGCTCCAGCCGTATAAATTCGCCTCGGTGGAGCCGTTCACTCGCGAATCGCAGACAGCATCAGATAGCAATAGCATAGATATTTTGTTCATTGTTAGCTAGCTAATCAATTATGCCTCGTTCGTGCATCTTCCCTGGATGTCGCAATGGTCAGGGCACCCGTACAAATCATAACATGTTTTTATACTGCGTCGTTTTATGCTGAGTATCTGTAATGCCTGGTTGGGACAATGGTTAGAGCGCTTGCCTTCCGTCCCAAAGCCCACGGGTTCAAATCCCGCATGGTGCAACTCTTTTTTTTTTTTTAATTCATTCCAGATTAAAAACACACAAGAAAACTATTTACAAAAACAGCGTAACTCTTGGAAAAAGTAGCTGCTGTTACAGACAGAACTCGGATAAAAACAGAGCAGGTTTACTGGCTCTGCTGTCTGCCTCAGTGCCTCTCCACTGTGGGACACGAGCAGGACCAGCGCAGCTGCCTGAAACCACGCCCACGCACTGACACGCCCCTAGCGTTCCAGACCAAGAGAAAATAAGGTTTTTTCATGATTTTTGAGACTTAATTTTATAAGGTAAACAATGTTTTTAATCAGTCAGATTTAAATGGGTGATTAATAACACATATTTATGCCATGTGACAAACTAAAAACACACATTTAATTTCACTTTACACGGTCTTTAACATAAAAACACAAAGTTACTAATGAGCTAAAATAATAAGGTTGGCATAGCTGGGGCTTGTTTCTTGTTGCTGTTTTTATTTATTTATTTATTTACTGAGGTGTGTTCTCTTTCTGCTTGATGAACTTGCCTCACTTTGTGTTCTCAAAGAGACACAGATGTTTGTTGTGACAGCCAAAGGTAAACTACTTTTCTTTGTTAGTCAGTCACTGTTGGCTGTACCTCAAACTTCAACTCATGCTGCTTGTAGTAGTAATTAGTAGATACAATGACTGTGCAAAGAATTTTAAAACAAGCACACACAAGTATTTTCTAAGATTAGTTATACTCCCTTATATTGAAAATTATGAGTAACTCATGAAACTCAATCAGCCCATTTGTCTTTGTAGTTTGACATCTGGCAGGACTTTGGTTCAAATCATTTATACCTTTACACCATAAGTTATTTAAAAACACTTTATTTTATGGTATCAACAGTGAGCAGTTGGTAGAGATGCTGCTTCTGATGGATCAAATCTCAGCCCAGAGCCTTTTTAGGGTTTTTTGCCATCTTAGTTTTATCTTGTTAAAAAAAAAAAAAAAATCTGTATGCCACTTTTACGATTGTTGTTGCTGTTGTCATCATTCTTTGTTGAAACCAGGTCTCTCTTGTAAATGAGTCCTCGAGGCTCAATGGGATTAACCTGTATAAATAAAGGGTGAATTAAAGTTCTCTCAATGCATGCGTGGGTTTTCTCCAGGTACTCCAGTTTCCTCCCACATACCAAAAACATGTATGTTAGACTGATTGGTAACTCTAAATTGTCCCTAGGTGTGAGTGAGAGAGTGAATGGTTGTTTGTCTCGTTTGTCTCTGTGTCCCTGTGATGGACTTGCAACCCGTCCAGGGTGTACCTCGCCCCTCGCACAGTGATTGCTGGACATGGGCACCGGCGACCCCCGTGACCCAAAATGGAAGAAGCGGGTAAAAGATGATGGATGGTTGTTTGTCTCTGTGTCCCTGTGGTGGACTGGAGACCTGTCCAGGGTGTCCCCCACCTCTCACACAGTGACTGCTGGACATGGGCACCAGTGACTCCCATGAACTGGAAAGGGAGAAGCGGGTAAAGCTGGATGAATGGATGCATGGTTAGATGAATGAAACGGTGAGCCCCAGTGAGCATCACCTATACGTTTGTAAACTACTGTATGTTCAGTTTGAATAAAAAAAACTCCAACAAATCCAGAGTTTGTGTGAAGCTCATCTAGTTGTTATGAGGGAAAATAAAAGCACTATCTTTGTTGTTTGGTTTTAAACCTTACATCTGCAAAGTGTGTATAATGTTTGTGCACGTCACACAATGTGTCTCTGTGTTTGTCTGTCATCTCAGTAGAGCTCATGGCCAGACAGCAGCTCCAGCTCATGAACCTGCATCTACTTGCCAACCCTGGAGACTCGCTGCTGTTGCAACAAACCCTGGACCTCCTGCTGCGGTGGCTGTGCCCGAGCCTTCGCATCTTCCACGTGTCAGAGAGGGCCTCACCTTTTGGAGCTCACACCCACCTCCGTCTTGTGGCAGGTGGGGATTTGTACTCCAGAGTCTTGAACTTTAATATGCTGTAGATGTCTCAGTAGTTATGAAAAGTCTTTTTGACAGGCCTTATAAGAACCATATACAGTACAGTATATTTTATATATACAGACCCTTTCCAAAAAATTAGAATATCATGGAAAAGTTGTTTAACCTACATAATTCCATTCAAAAAGTTCATCTTTAATGATAGATTCAGGGCCCACAATTTAAACAATTTCAAGTATTTATTTGTTTATTTTTTACATAATTTGGGCTTCCAGCTCATGAAACTCAGGAAAACAAGATTTAAAAAAAAATTGAATACTGAGGAGAAATCAGCCCAAATGTTGCATGGCTGTTTTAAACTGAGTGTAACACACTAATTATATACGGTACTAAACTCAAAGCACCTGCACAAGTTTCCCCAGGTGTCATTAAATTGCTTCAGTTTGGTTCAGTACTGTATGGGGAAGACTGCAGACATAACTGGCCAGAAGACCATCATTGATCCGTCCATAGGATGGGTAAGCCACAAAAGTTCATAGCTAAGGAGACTGGCTGTTCACAGAGTGCTGTGTCCAAGCATATCAATGGAAAGTCTAGTGGAATGGCAAAATGTGGCAGGAGAAGAGGCACCAGCAAAAGAAATGACCGTGGGCTTCAGCAGATTATCAAACAGAAGATTCCAGAATCTGGCTGAGATCCAGAAACAACGTAATGAGGCGGGAGTCACAGCTTCAAAAACCACCACATTCAGATACATCTGGGAGATGGGCTACAACAGTCGGGTTCCTCGTCCTCTTTTCCAATAAAAGTAAAGTGTGCCTTTAGAATAGAATAGAATAGAATATATCTTTATTGGCAATTTATTGCACCAGGGTACAAAGTTCTGCAATTGGCGCACGCACCATCCGAAGAGGGACGTACGCACGGAAAGTCGCAGCAGTCTGAAACCGTGCCACCACCATCAGATAAGGAAAAAGGAAAACACAATAGGTATCATTTGTGGTATTCATTTCATTTGGAAATCAAGGTCCAAGTGTTTGGAGGAAGAAGGGTGAGGAACAGAGCCCATACTGCTTGAGGTCCAGTTTGAAAGATCCACAGTCAGTCATGATTTGGGGTACAATGTCCTGTGCAGGTGTTGGTAAACTCTGCTTTCTTAAATCCAAGGTCACCACAACAGTCTACCAGAATGTTTTAGAGGACTTCATGATTCCTTCTGCTGAGGATCTGTATGGAGATGCAGATTTCATCTTCCAGCAGGATCTGGCCCTTGCCGCCAGAAGCACCAAAACCTGGTTTGGTGCTCATGCCACAGTGCTTGACTGGCCAGCCAACTGGCCGAACCTAAACTCCATTGAGAATCTATGGAGTAAGAGGAACATGAGGGGCACCAGACCCAACAACAAAGAAGAGCTGACAGCATCAAGGAAATCTGGGCTTCCATAAATCCCAGTTAATGCCACAGGCTGATGGCCTCAATGCCACGTTGCATCGAGGCAGTGATTAAGGCAAAGGGATTCCCAACCAAGTATAGAAGATTGACATATCGTTTTGAAAGTACCACATTTTAATTGATTTGTTGTGATCCTAAGTTCTTTCTCTTTTTCTACAAAAACTGAGAAGTGTGGGCTGATGTCTTCACAGTGTTCTAATTTTTTGAATTCCTGTTTTTTGTGGTTTTCATGAGCTGGAAGCCCAAATTATGTAAAATATAAAGAAATACTGTAAATACTTGAAGTTGTTTAAATTGTGGGCCCTGAATCTATCATCTATTAAAAATTTACCTTTTGAATGGAATTATGGAAGTTAAACCACTTTTCCATGATATTCTAATTTTTTGGAAAGTGTGTGCATGCGTATGTATATGTATATATGTACTGTATACAGTATACTGTATATGTATACAGTATATATGTATACACACGCACATCATTTTGAGTGGAAAAAGAGGCATGTTTACAGAAAATTAAATAAAATGTACAAAGTACATTCAGGATTTAAAGCATGTACAGAATCATGCCTCCTTTTTGTCATTAACATCTTTCCCTAACCCTCCCAGGCTACCCTTCTTTGGCCATCACTTTCTTCCTCCATGAGGCTTACGGAGAGGAACGAATCCTCAAAGTGCTGGACTTCTTCCAACGGCCACCCTGGCAGTACCATCACACTGAAAACTGTGGCAGCCGAACCGGAGGGGTCCACATCACATCCGGCGGTTCGTCCTCTGACCCCCTGCTGCGGCCCTACCTCTTGCCAAGCAGGGACTTTTACAGCCTTGGTGCAGGGATGCCTGTGTGGGGCGTGCGACCTGTGCACTGTGGGGGGGAAATACTGCGAGTAACGCTGTTCACTAGCTACGACAACTTCGAGGATGCTGTGCGGCTTTATGAGACGGTGCTGCAGCGGCAGGCAGAGGAGCAGAAGATGGGATTCTGCTGGTTCACCATCCACACAGGTAAATATTTTCAGCAGACGGGTTCATTTTCACGTGTTAAGGTCTTAAAATATCTGTAAAGTTTTCCAAGGTTAATTGTCAAGAATTGGCATTTGCTTGAAATGAAAACTAAATGTCAAGTTGTCAATCTGAGGAACATTAAAATTGGTTAAAGTTGCTTTTTCCTGGTAATTATGTGGGTAGTACTATGAATTTACCGGCTTTGATGGTGGGGGAGGATGCTGGTCTGACCTGGCAGACCCAATCGTATTGTGAGCGTCTGCTGGGAACGTCTGGCAGAGTCTCCCGTGAGATGAAGCTTTAACTCCCACCTCCGGGAGCGCTTCAAACGGGAGGTGGGGGACATTGAGTCAGAGTGGGCCATGTTTCGTGCCTCTATTGTTGAAGTGGCTTATCAGAGCTGTGGCCGCAAGGTTTTTGGTGTCTGTCATGGCGGTAACCCTCAAACCCGGTGGTGGACACCGGCGGTGAGGGATGCTGTCAGTCTGAAGGAGTCCTATCGGGCCTTTTTGGCCTGTGGGACTCCGGAAGCAGCTGCTAGGTACCGGCAGTCCAAACGGCATGCAGCTCGGGTGGTCACTGAGGCAAAAAACTCTGTCATGGGAGGAGTTTGGAGAAGCCATTGACAATGACTTCTGTTCAGCTTCGAGGCGATTCTGGTCCACCATCCAGCGTCTCAGGGGGGTAAAGCGGTACACCACCAACACTATTTATAGTAGAGGTGGTGTGCTACTGATCTCAACTCAGGATGTTGTGAGTCGGTGGGCAGAATACTTCGAAGACCTCCTCAATCCTACTGGCACATCTTCCACTGAGGAAGCGGAGCCTGGGGACTTTGGGTCGGGCTCTCCAATCTCTGGTGCTGAGGTCACCGAGGTAGTTAAAAAGCTCCATTGGTGGCAAGGCTCCGGGGGTGGATGAGATTCGCCCGGAGTTCCTTAGGGCTCTGGATGTTGTAGGGTTGTGTTGGCTTACACTACATGTACTCTGCAATATTGCATGGACATCGGGGGCAGTTCCCCTGGATTTGCAGAGGGTGGTGTAGGGTGTGTTCCAACTATAGGGGGATCACACTCTTAAGCTTCCCTGGTAAGGTTTATTTGGGGGTTCTGGAGAGGAGGGTCCATCGGATAGTCGAACCTCAGATTCAGAGGAGCAGTGTGGTTTTCGTCCTGGTCGTGGAACACTGGACCAGCTCTACACCCTCAGCAGGGTCCTGGAGGGTGCGTGGGAGTTTGCCCAACCAGTTTACATGTGCTTTGTGGACTTGGAAAAGGCATTCGACCGCGTCCCTCGGGGGGTTCTGTGGGGGGTACTCCGGGAGTATGGGGTACCAGGCCCATTGATATGGGCTGTTAGGTCCCTGTACGACCGGTGTCAGAGCTTGGTCCGCATCGCTGGCAGTAAGTCAGGCTCGTTTCCGGTGAGAGTTGGACTCCGCCAAGGTTGCCCTTTGTCACCGATTCTGTTCATAACTTTTATGGACAGAATTTCTAGGCGCAGCCAAGGTGTTGAGAGGATCCGTTTTGGTGACCTTAGAATCGCTTCTCTGTTTTTTGCAGATGATGTGGTCCTATTGGCTTCATCAGATCGTGATCTACAGCTTTCACTGGAGCGGTTTGCAGCCGAATGTGATGCGGCCGGGATGAGGATCAGTTCCTCCAAATCTGAGGCCATGGTCTTGAGCCGGAAAAGGGTAGAGTGCCCTCTCCGGGTCAGGGAGGGGGTCCTGCCGCCCCAAGTGGAGGAGGTCTTGTTCACAAATGAGGGGGAAAATGGAACGTGAGATCGATAGGTGGATAGGTGCAACGTCAGCCGCTGTACCGGTCTGTCGTGGTGAAGAGAGAGCTGAGTGAAAAAGCAAAGCTCTCAATTTACCGATCGATCTACGTTCCCACCCTCATCTATGGTCATGAGCTTTGGGTTGTGACCGAAAGAACGAGATCTCGGATACAAGCGGCTGAAATGAGTTTTCTCCGCAGGGTGTCTGGACTCTCCCTTAGAGATAGGGTGAGAAGCTCAGTCATCCGGGAGGGACTCGGAGTAGAGCCGCTGCTTCTCCACATCGAGAGGAGCCAGTTGAGGTGGCTCGGGCATCTGGTTAGGATGCCTCCTGGACGCCTCCCTGGTGAGGTGTTCCGGGCATGTCCCACCGGGAGGAGACCCAGAGGAAGACCCAGGACGCGCTGGAGGGACTATGTTTCTCGGCTGGCCTGGGAACGCCTTGGGATTCCCCCAGAGGAGCTGCTCCAAGTGGCTGGGGAGAGGGAAGTCTGGGCCTCCCTACTTAGGCTGCTACCCCCGCGACCCGACCCCGGATAAGCGGAAGAAAATGGATGGATGATTGTTACATCCAAATATATGCTGCAAGCACCAAAATATTATTATAGAAATAAATGTTTGTTGTTTTTGCTTTTATTTGTGGTAGAAACATCAGTTTCAAATTCTTTAGCAGATAAATATATACAGGTATAGAGAATAATACTTAGATTGTCTTTTGTATCGTCATTTGTGTAACAATACAGATCTATTTACTTACCGTATTTGTGCCCCTCGTTCCATCCAGCTGTGTTTGGTTCTGCTTTGTTACATTTGTGCTTGTTCTACAAAGTAAAAAAAGCTACCGGTAAGTCTGGTCCTCTGGACATAAAAAAAAAAAAGTAGAAACGTTTCGTCTTTCATCCGAAAGACTTCCTCAGTCTGAGTGTAGACTGAGGAAGTCTTTCAGACAAAAGACAAAACGTTTCTACTTTTTATTTTTTTCATGTCCAGAGGACCAGACTTAGCTTTTTTAGATTTTCTACCTGGATTATTGAGCATGCATCAGGGTATTTGTGCTTGTTGCTCTCATCATTCCTCTGCACACAGAGCCAGGCTTGTGCCTTCAGCTGGCTTTGAAACAGCTGTCTCCTGGGGTCCGTGTGGAACCGTGCAGTTCCGCTGTGCTCCAGTTCAGTGTGGAAGAAATCGGCCAGCTTGTCCCACTGTTACCCAACCCCTGCAGCCCCATCAGCACCACACGCTGGCAGACAGAAGACCTGGATGGAAACAAGGTTCTCTTTCAGGTACGAGCTGCTTAGTCTGTACTACCAAGTGTGTTATTTATAAAAAAGGCTTTTCTGTGGAGCTAAGGTGTAATTTGTAGATATATTTTGATTTTGTTACATCGTAAAGAATAAGTTAAAGTTTACTGATAAATCCATCCATCATCTTTTACCCGCTTCTTCCCTTCTGGGTCGCGGGGGTCACTGGTGCCCATGTCCAGCAGTCACTGTGTGAGAGGCGGAGGACACCCTGGACAGGTCTCCAGTCCATCACAGGGACACATGAGACAAATAACCATTCACTCTCTCACTCTCAACTAGGGACAATTTAAAGTCACCAATCAGTCTAACATGCATGTTTTTGGTCTGTGGGAGGAAACTGGAGTACCTGGAGAAAACCTGCACATGCACGGAGAGAACATGCAAACTCCACCCAGAAAGGCCCCCAGACCGGGATTTAAACTACCAACCTTCTTGCTGAGAGGCATCAACTCTACCAACTGAGCCACCGTGCCCGTTGACTGAGAGAAGAAGAAATATATATATACTGTATATATACTGTGTATATATACTATATATATATATATATATATATATATATAAAATTTAAATGCAGTATAACACAAGTGCACTATCAGTTTTAAAGATGGTGTGTTCAAGTGTTAAAGCTTCCAGCTCTCACTTCAACACTTCAACAACTCAGTGACTGGGTCAGAGGTTTTGTAGCAGGTTGTTGAACGTGTAGAGTGCAGTGATAGGTATCAGGTAAAACTTTTCCACTGAAGGACAGTCCCTCCAGACCTACTGATGATACATGGTTCAATTCCATACGGTCCATACTGCTGTAGAAAATAGTGTTCCTCATTAATCCAAGAAAACCTGTCATTCAACAAGGTCACATATTTTAAAGATCTTACTGAGAAAAATAAACATTGTTGTTACTGTTACATTAAGAGTGACAAACTCAAATAAGTAATCAGAAGGGTGCATGTTAAATTGGTCAAATTTAACAACAGTTCTAGTCCTGTTGTAAATCATCTCTCGCCTCTTGCTCTTCTGTTCTGCAGGTGAAAACCCCAACACAACCTGAGCGACCTCTGACCTGCGCCTTTCCACCAACCTGCCTGAACGTGCCCCCACGAGGGCCGCAGCTGCGGAGCTCCGGACAGAGCCACAGCCCATCACCTTGCAGCCTCACCGCTTCTCTGCCCTGGAAGTCCTATAGGCAAGGTAAGAGTTTATAACACTCTGACTAAATTCAGTTCTATTTCATCCCTCCTGACTGCCAGAGTGCTGTGCTGAAAGCACTGAATGTTCCCTTCACGCATGCGCTGTTTGAGTAATCATATCAACGATGTCACACAGGTGGGACCGGATAACCATCAGAGGCTATATAGCCTATCGCTATCCGTAATTCACTCCTTCTTTCTTCTTGCGCATGGTTCAATCCAAGGCTTCAGACCTTTGGATCTTTTCTCTACTGTCGCTGGAGGCCCGATAGCTTGTTAGCTGGGCCGTGGGTCGTGGGCCACGACGGTTTAACCTTTGTGAAGGTATTTCATTGGGGGCAACCGTAGCATTGACTACTGTGTTCAACTCTGGTGAGTAGTCTCTGCTTATTTTGCTGGTGTTCGTGCGGCGGCTCCGCCCCGCGAGGAGACTACTGTGTGGATTTATACGCAAGTAGTCTTACTGTACCTTGAAGCTTCCAAGTGTGTGAGTTTCAACGGTAGCTTTTCTGCTATTGGTTGCGGCTCCATCCGCTTCCTGAGATGATTTTAGGTAGGATTCAACGTCTACTGTAAGTAGTCTGATTTGTTTGGTTTACGCATCCAGCTTTGTTCTGGCCTCTTTTAGTTGGGCCTCGTTTTTTCCTTGGTGAAGGTAGATTTTGTGTGCCCTCTCCCATCATTTTCTTTGCCAACCTTGAATGATTGGGTTAAGCTGCTGGTGCTAGCCTCTCAGTTTGGCATTGTTTTATATCACTGAGGCTTGTGCCTCTCATATCTATTTTTTACCAGCATCATGTCAGTCTGGGTGAACTAGGCTTACTGGTTCTGACCTTTATTTTGATTGGTGACAGCGTATGTTTGCGCCTTCCTATCACAATCATTCTTGCCGGCATTATACTGCTTAGGCTGAACTGGGCTTCTAATCTGACATTGTTTTTGATTGCTGAGGCGTGTGGTTGTGCCTTCCCCGCTTCCAGTCTTCTCACTGGCATCATACACTTTGGCTGAGCTAGACTTTCTAGCTCTGACCTTGATTTAATTGGTGATGGTGTGTGTGCAGAGGCAGCCAAGGACAACACGTCCCATGGTGTCTTCCGACCAGGGAGACTTGCTGTCTCAGCTGGGGGGGGTTGCTGTGGCACCCCAACCCTCAACGTCTTCAGCTGTGGGTATGACCACTGCAGAGCCAGGGCAGCAGCTGACCGGAGTTTCGAGCCCCGTCGGACGCACCATCTTGGGCGCCAGGGCACCCTCTACTCATCAGCAGTACGAAAACAGGTGGTGTCTGTTTTCCCAGTAGTGTTCTGATCACAACGAGAACCCAGTCTCGTGTACAGTACCCACCATTCTGGAGTTTCTCCAGTCTCTCCTCAATAAGGGCCGCTCTCCCTCGACGCTTAAGGTCTATATGGCGGCAATATTATCAATTGATGTCCGTACGGTGGGAAGCCATAATTTAGTGTCTCTCTTTCTACGTGGTGCCCGCAGGTTGCACCCACCAACAGCTACATGGGCACCAAGTTGGGACCTGCCCTTGGTTCTTGATGCTCTGTGCCGCCCTCCGTTTGAGCCACTGACGCAGGGGGACCACTGCAACACGGCTTTCCTGTTGGCTATTGCCTCAGCAAAGAGGATCGGCGAATTGCATGCTCTTTTGGTCAGCCCCTCATGTCTCAGGTGGGGCCCTGAGGGCTCTGATGTTACCTTGTGGCCGAATACTGCATTTGTGCCAAAGGTGTTATCTCGCTCTTACTGTAACCAACCGTTAAGGCTGGCGCGTTTGCAGCTTGCTCCTGGTGAGGGGGTCTGGACTACTGTGCCCGGTGAGAGCGTTGGAGGCGTATGTGGCAGCTACTGCCGCTATACGACATTCGGACCAGATGTTCGTGTGTTACGGAGGCCCTAGGTTGGGCTATCCTCTTTCCAAACAGCGCCTCTCCCACTGGATTGTGGATGTCATCTGCCACGCCTATGCGGCAGGGCATGGTCCCCTGCCGGTCGGCGTAAAGGCTCATTCTACCAGGAGTGTGTCCGCTTCCTGGGCTGCCCTGAGGAGGTCTCCACTGGAAGCAATATGTGCTGCTGCATCATGGGCTTCCCCAAGCATGTTCACCAGATATTACCAGGTTAACGTGGCCACCCCTCATCCCCTGGGCCAGGTTCTTTTGCAAGGGCCCTCTGGGTCCACTCAGTGAGGTACGTGCTCAGGATTCTTCATGACATCGTTTGTATTAGTCATTCAGTGCTTTCAGCACCGCCCTCTGGCAGTCAGGAGGGATGAAATAGAACTAAAGTTATGAATGTAACTACGGTTCTGAATCCCTGATGACCGCCAGAGCTTCTCTGTCACTCAGAATCTTTGCTTTACACGAGAAGATTCTTTAGGAGTGAATTACGGATAACGATAGGCTATATAGCCTCTTGATTGCTTATCCGGTCACACCTGTGTGATGACGTTGATATAATTACTCGAACGGTGCATTCGCGAAGGGAACATTCAGTGCTTTCAGCACCGCCCTCTGGCGGTCAGGAGGGATTCATAGAACCGTAGTTACATTCGTAACTTTCATTTTATTTATTAGCACACCCCACAGTTATTGAACACTACTGCGATTGTATTATGTGGAAAATAATAATCTTCAAAACTGGAGTCAGAGTCAAAATAAAAAAAAGTTTTGAAAATGTCAAGTAGATGAAGGTTTGTAAACTCAATCATCCAAGCAGATAACAACAAAAAAGGTTAAACTTTGTCATCTGGACCAGTTTCTTTAAAGAGGCACTAAATGCCCTGTGGAGCTTTAACTCCGCCCCAAGTCCAGATTCAAAATCTTCAACAAAATGGGCGTTCCGATAGACTGTAGAGGCACCGCCTAAAGGAGGGGAGGAGGTGGGGGTTAGAGCGAGTAGGTGTGGCCAGGACCGTGGGGTTTTGCTGCCTTCACGCCTCCTCCAGCAAACAACCTAAAACAAACTAAAACTCTAGCCAACAACATAAACCAAGCAACAACAAAGAATAAACATGTAGATGTATGTATCTATTCCACCCGACCTATCCAAAACAAAAGGCTTAAAAAAAAAAGAAAATAATACTACAAAGTTCTCGTGACCAGGAATCGAACCCGGGTCTCCCAGATCCCAACCCAGATCGTACACCACTGACCCAACCAGGCATTCATGCATTGCTCCTCTATTGCACACTATTAAAACAAATACAACCAGACAGTTTCGATGAAGTGAAAAATCTTTTTAAAATAAATAAGTTAAAATACACAAATAACTAGTGCCATTCCGAAAACTATAATATGCTTTGTTGCAGAGCTTTTCAGGAGTGAAATGTACCACTTCCATATAAGGTATGAACATACCTGTCAAGTCTCCCGTTTTGGCCGGGAAACTACCGTATTTTACCCCTCTTTCCCGTC
>JBBPBX010015922.1:32342-48815 GCA_038048925.1 Garcialebias charrua
TTGACTCATCAAATGGAAACATGGCAGATATATACAGTAACTGACTGTGTTATGACAGTGGTTAACATGTTCTCTTTTTGTTGCTTCATTCTGCAGAACAGATTTCGGCTTGTGTTCAGCAGCATTCCTGAATTATTTTATTTATTTACAACATGCAATACAGACTAATACTGCATTGTTATTGGTCAACATATTAACCATGAATTAACATTTACAACTTACATGCTCGGTGTTTAATAAAGTAAAATAAAAGCGTTGATTTTAAAACCACGTAGGGTATTGTTTGTAGAAACTAAACACTGTGTCACCTGGTCAAATGAGTTTAAAGCATTTTAAATGCTAAACTTTGTCCTCTCTCCATGAAAAAGTTTTATTTGAAGAGTTTTGGAGCACCTGTGGAGGAAGTGGACGCGGGCACACCTTGGCTGCCGCTGCTCCTCGTACTTTTTGCTTTTTGAAACCTTTTTTATTACTTTCTGCTGTTTTTTTCACCGAGCCTTGTTGGACATTTCTACCTTTCTCGACTGCAGAGTGCGACAGGCGTAAGCCTGTGTACAGCACCTGTACAAGCGGACGCGGACATTTCTACCTTTCTTTGAACTTTTCTACCTTTCTTGAACGCAGAGTGCGGCAGGCGCAAGCCTGTGTACAGCACCTGTGTGGACATTTCTACCTTTCTTTGAACCTTTCTACCTTTCTGTGATTAAGTTTTGTGTTTTAATTAGTTAGTTTTAGAGCAACTGTCTTTTCTGACTGCGTTGTGGATCTGCAAACATTATAAGTTGCCGGTCAAAGCAGATGACCGCTTGTCCTGAGCCAGGGTCTGCTAAAGGTTTCTTCCTTCTAAAAGGGAGTTTTTCCTTTCCACTGATGCCATTGTGCTTGCTCAGGATGGGAGATCGTGGCGAAGCCAAGATTTGACTTGTTTGCTGGAGTCATTAGATAGTAAACTTTACTAGTCTAACCGGAATTTTAATATTAGTAGGGGCTGCTAGCTCCCGCTAGCTTCAACACGAATTTAGCTTCGAGTATCACGTAGCTGCACTTATTGTTCGCTTACCTGCTGCCTCTCTCAACTTCCTGTGTCCTCTGGACTGTTCTGGACTCTCTCCTGTACTCCTTCAAGGTAATGCTCGTTCGAGTTACATCTCTCTGCTTCTTGTATATCTTTCTCGGAGCCGTGGGCCTGCTGCTAGCGGCTAGCTCTGTGTTAGCCTCCTCCGGCTCGTGGATGTTGACCTATTCCGCTTCGCAGTTGTTTGAACTTAACAACTGCTCCATTCCTCCTTCTATTTCCACCATCAAACAACTGGGACTTCTGCGTAGACCTCGTTACATCCATAGAAGCTCTCGAAAGAAAACTGTTTTTTCTCAAGCGAACTCTGATTCGATTAGTGCTGTCTGGACTGAGAGACGTGTCGCACCTCGATGGCGTCATCAGAACGCTGCGTCTGTAGGCCTTTGTAGTCCTCTGCGCACGAAGTGGCGAGGAAAACGTGGAGTGGACTTCAGTCTGCTTAAACCGGTTCAAAAAGCTCCTATTCCAACTGGTATTAAATTAGAACTTTTCAATGTGCAGTCTCTTTCCAACAAGTCATGTTTAATTCATGATCACATTCTGGAGAAGGACTTGGACCTCATGTGTCTTACAGAGACGTGGCACCAACCAAACGTGTTCAGTTCTCTGAATGAAGCTTGTCCCTCTGGATACAGTTATCTGCAGAGAGCCCGCAGCACTGGCCGCGGTGGTGGTCTGGCTGTAATTTATCGCAGTAATTTAAAATTGTCTCATCTGTCTTCTCAGGACTTTTCCTCTTTTGAATGTCTGGCTTTCAGCTTCAAAGCCCCACTCCTGATGAATGTTATATTAATTTATAGACCTCCCAAACCGCATGTTTCATTTAACTCAGAGATGCATGACCTTCTCACTTTTTTCTGCACCTCCCCTGTGAAGACTATTTTTCTTGGCGACTTGAATATCCACGTGGACAATTCTTCTTCACCTCTGGCAACAGATTTTAAGTCTCTTCTGGACTCTCTTAATCTCACTCAACATGTTGACGCCCCTACGCACAGCAGGGGGCATACTCTGGATTTGGTGATTACAGACACTGTACTCATCAATAACTTATCTGTATATGACCTGGGTGTCTCAGACCATAGGGTCATCTCCCTGGAAGTGCCTTCATCTTCGCCTGCTTCAAATCCAAAACGACCCATCCAGTTCCGTGACCTTAAAAACATTTCCCTTGATGTTCTGTCTGCTGATCTTCACACCCTGACCGCTGTCAATCATCCTTCTGCAGATGACTCTGTGGATTACTACAACCAATCTCTTCGGGAGCTCCTGGACCTACACGCCCCCTTAAAGACAAGACTGGTGTCTTTCTCGCGCTCAGCTCCTTGGTACACTGATGAGCTGCGCAAGATGAAGGCAACTGGCCGTGCTATTGAGAGACGTGTAAAATCATCTGGTCTGTCTGTGCATAAGCAGGCATATAAAGAACATCAAAAAGCATACGCCTATTCTCTTAAAGAAGCACGCTCCAAATATTATTCTAACATCATCAACACCTGCCCTGGAAACTCCAAACAGCTCTTCTCCACAATCACTCGTCTGCTTAATCCCATTAAGCAAACTCTTGAGGACTCTGCTCAAAAATGTGACCTGTTTCTTTCATCTTTTAAAACCAAAGTTGACACTATCAGATCTCAGCTCCACAACCTCCCCGTTCTCAGTGTGCCACCCACCCGTCTGCATTCTGGGACCCTAAACAGCTTTGACGAAGTTGTTCAGAGTGAGGTGGAGGCCATCATCAAGAAAATGAAGCCTTCATCCTGCGCCCTGGATCCTTTCCCCTCTTCTCTCATAAAAACCAATCATTCTGCAATAGGCCCACTTATCACTCAAATAATAAATCAGTCTCTACAATCTGGTCATGTTCCACTGCCTCTAAAAACCGCCATCATTAGGCCTCTTCTGAAAAAATCTAATTTGGATCCCGACATTTTTTCTAATTACCGCCCAATTTCACACCTCCCTTTTCTGTCTAAAGTGCTGGAAAAAGCTGTTGCTGCTCAGCTGCAGGACCACCTACAACAACACTCCCTGTATGAGAAGTTCCAGTCTGGATTTAGGGCAGCTCACAGTACAGAGACTGCATTGCTGAGGGTTACCAATGATGTCCTCTTGGCTGCTGACACTGGCTCTCCCTCCATCCTTGTCCTCCTTGACCTCACTGCAGCCTTCGACACTGTGGACCATAGTATCCTCCTCCACCGTCTTCATGTGGAGGTCGGTCTCTGCGACACAGTCCTGGACTGGTTCAAATCTTTCCTCTCCAATAGGCTGGAATGTGTTAGTCTTGGCAACGCCACGTCCCAGACAGTTTGTGTCTCCTGTGGTGTCCCTCAGGGGTCGGTTCTGGGGCCCCTGCTGTTTTCCCTTTACATGCTGCCTTTAGGTCAAATTATTAATCAGTTCAACATTTCTTTTCACTGTTATGCCGACGATACACAGCTTTACATCAGGACTGGAGCATCCTCATCTTCCACCTTGTCATCTCCATCTTCACTCACTGCCCTCTCTGCCTGCCTGGAGGCAATTAGGGCATGGATGAATCAGAACTTTCTTCAATTAAACTGCTCCAAGACTGAGGCCATACTGATTGGCACCCCTCACCAGGTACAAACATCTCCTATAACAAGACTTTCCTTTTCTGGACAAGACATCCCCCTCTCCACCTCTGTTACTAATCTTGGAATAAAAATGGACTCCAATCTTACATTTGAAAATCACATTAAGCATCTGTTTAAAACTTGCTTCTTCCATCTTCGAAACATCTCCAGACTTCGCCCATCCCTAACTTTTTCCGATGCTGAGAAGCTCGTCCATGCTTTTGTCTCCTCCAGGCTCGACTACTGCAACTCCCTGTTTATTGGAATCCCTGGCAAAAACCTTCAGAAACTTCAATATATTCAAAACAGTGCAGCAAGGATCTTGTTGAGAGTTCGTAAATTTGAACATATTACGCCAATTCTCCATAACCTTCATTGGCTTCCTGTTGCCTACAGAATTCAGTACAAAACTGCTCTCATTACACATCAATGCTTACACGGAACTTCACCAGATTATCTGAAGGATATTCTCATTCCATACTCATCCACCCGTTCGCTGCGGTCACAGAACAGCAATCTCCTTCACATTCCGAGAACCAAATTAAGGACCATGGGAGACCGGGCTTTCAGTGTGGCTGCCCCCCGCCTGTGGAACTCTCTTCCTGACTGTCTAAGAGCCCCACAGTCTGTGGTTGACTTTAAGAGCGACTTGAAGACCTTTCTTTTCGACCGAGCATACTCTACCTCCTCATGATTCTACTTTTGATCTTAGCTGATATTGTTATTGATTTTAAATGTTTTATTATTTGTTTTATTGTCTGTTTTATTGTCATTTAATTCTGTTGCTCCTTGTAGCACTTTGAGATTTTCATTAATGAAAAGTGCGTTATAAATTGAATTCATTATTATTATTATTATTTTATAACACATAAACCATCAAAGTGCAAGAAAGTGTCTGATTTTCCGCACACTTGGTTTAACATCCAAGTCATGGGAGACATTTTTGTTCGATATTGCTGGATCATAACAGATATTATATTTCAAGCAGCAAATGGTCCACTCACAGTAAATAGCACAGTTTTTAACCTTATTTGGTTTCTGCAAAGCACTTCACAGACTATCTTTTATTTACACAGATTCACTTGGCTTGTGTTATATTGATATATTTGATTCTCTTTTTATATTTTCCACTGAGACTTTGACGAACAGATTGGGAACAGTGGGAAGTTTGGCGTCCTCCCCGAGGACAGTTTAGCTTGCAAACCAGGGGATCGCCACTCCGATCTTCCAATTAGAAGACATCTGCTCTATCACTGAGCTACAGCTCACTGACATGCAAAAACTGGACAATGATTAAGAAAAATTATATATTAATAGAAAATAAAGATGTTTGTATGTTGATTCAGCTAATTAAAAGTAAATGAAGTCCTTCTCCATTTTTAGCAGCTCTGCCGGTAAAGATTTAAAACCAGCACGAGTTGTTTACTCAGGATTATTAAATGTAATAGATCCATTTACAAACTAATTTTTTAGTTTAAATGTTTTTATTGATGCATGAATTGTACAAGTCTTCATTTTAATTTGTCTGCCTGTTTTTGGCTATTTTTTTTAAATAAAAATGACCAAAGTGGATTTTAATTTTTTGAGTTTTCAGGCGAACGATGAACAGTACTGAATGACTCTGTAAACACCATCTGTGCTAAAACAGTTCCAAGCATTGTTTTCTTTTTAAAATCTGACATTTCTCTCCATCTGTTCTTTTTTTTTTTACTTTGAAACATGATTACATGCTGCTGCGATCAACATACTGCACATAGATAGGATGTAATGCACATCCTAACTGTGCATTTCTCTAATATAGAAGATGTGTTGATTAAATCTGGGTTTAATCACATGCGGCTGAAGATCCTTCAAGCTGTGGTTCATACTGGTTGTTAGTGACAGACTGGCCGGCCAAGATCCAGTTACTGATGTCAGACAGATGTTTTGTCTTTAGCAGCTACACAGAAGTATTAATTGTCAACGTCTTTCAGAATCTGCTGCAGTGGGGTTTGAAACAACCTGTTATAGAGGTATAATCTTTTATTATTGTGTGATTGTTAGCAAAATATGCCATGAGCCATTAAAACAAATTCTAATGAATTTTTTTTTTTTGACCAAAACGACAACAACTCCATCTTTCCTCGACATAAGATGTTCTCAGTTTAAAACTCCGGGTGAAACACAGTCCTTGAAGGAATGAAAGTGCAGATGTAGTTGAGATTTTTTAAACTCTGGTTTTACAAAACGTCAACCCCCCCACCTAACTTCAGCTCATAGTTTTAACAGTGAAACAAAAATAACCACTTTTTAAGTTTATTGAAGATTCAGGACTAAAATACCGCTGTAAACTTTAAATTACAAATACTTCAATTGAAAGTAATCTCTTTACTTTGACGTACTGTATGAAACTTTGCTTGTGTGGCTGTTGAGACCAGGCCATTTGACCTGAAAGGCAGAGAAGAACAGACTTGTATAATCCAAACTGTCAGGCTTATTTGCAGAACAGTGGTAAAAACCAGACCGTCAGCGCGGCAAACGCAGACAATATTTCAACCAAACCAGAGTCTGTTAAACAAACTAAAGGAAAATTACCGACACGGTTTACAGACGAGGCAAGAAGGTAAACACTCAAGAACATGTTAGGGTGAAAACATATTAAATCCTGACTCATAGGAACTTGGAGCAGATGTCCCAAAGAACTTAGCAAGAGATGACTAAAACTGAGCACATCTACCCGAGGGGAGGATGACTGATAGCAAACAGGTGGAGGCAGAGCAGTGGAGAAATAGGAACATGAAACACTGAGGACAATGTGACAGAAATGATTAGGGTTTAACATAAAAACAACAGGAAGTGAGTAAAAACACCTGACTCACATGAAGTATGCTGCAGATCTCATCTTTAGGAAGGAGTGTCGGACTCCTTTGTTACATTTACGAGTTATTTTCTTAGACATCTCCAGTCTTTCTAAGAAATAAGTCACGCGTACACTGAGTTAGTTTTTAGTGTGTTATATGTAAACAGAAAGTAATATATATATATATATATATACACACACACACACACACACATATATATACTGTATGTTGTGCTGTGTTGATCATGAACTTGAACTTGTGCGAGTTCAGGTTTCTCATTAGAGATCGTAAATACTTAAGCAGACTCTAATGTGTAATAGTTGTTAACCTTGCAAGGCGTGGTTTAACCTCTGAAAGAATGTGGTTTCACTTTACCTCTAGCTCTGCAGACTCACTGAACAGAGTCAATGTTAATGCAGAGTATTCATTTTTAAGCAAACTATAATATAAATCAGATGTCTATGCTGTTATCTAGTGTTAAAATGTGCATTTTATTCAAAAATTTCTACAGAATGAGACATAGATATTCTCAGCAGCCATGTGTGAAGGATTTATCGCCATGTTTGGCATAAATCAGACATTTCTGCTGTTGGTGGCTGCAACTTACTGTTGGATCACACTAGCTTGACGTGCACCACTAATAAGCGCAATGTAGCAGAATAATTTATCCGTCGCTCAGTTTGTTCGGGACTAGGTGTGTTTAAGGACCAGCTATATACAGTTCACATCTTCTTACATACTGCGGGCTTCTCAAGCAAAGTCTACGATAATTCAACGACCTATGTAGTGAGAAACGTCTTATCAACATTTATTGCTTTTCTGGAGGTAAAAGAGCATTGAGCTTTGTCACCTCCTGCTAATTTGAATGCAGTTTAATGTTTTAGCAGATTATTAAGTGCTGTGCCACATTACCGGTACTCTGACATTTCTGTTAAAGTGTGAGCCTTTTTTTAATGATGATGGAAGTAAAGTATAGCAACAATATCCGTATATCTATATGTAGGTTGTTTAGCCTCTGGCACTTCTCTGTTCAGGACAACTTCACTGAACAATATTTAGATATGGTTTGATTTACTTCTAGACTACGATACTGTACTATATTCAAGGCTTATGTGTAGTTAAATAACTGGTATGTGTCTCTGGCTTTAAATTAAATAACTGTTCTTTATGATCTCTGAATCTTGAACATTTTAAATTGTCCAGTTCAGATTACTTTTAGAGTCTGTTAGTCTCCTGGTGTGGAGCAAAGAGGGAAAATGGAAATAAACCCTTCATCCATCCCTACATCTTGTGAGCTGAATAACTTAGAAAATAAGCGAGGTACAAACCCATTTTGTTATGTAGCTGCATCTAGACATAAGAAAATCCATGTAAAATTCAAGATGGCCACCACCATATATATTTGTAAACCAGCCACCCCAGTTATTTTTTAAGGAAGCTTGGGGTGGCTGTAGAATAATCTATGTTGGCCATGGCCATCATTGGCCACCCCCTGTTTCCACCATTGCTCCAGGTGGTGGATAAAAGAGCTCCCTCCACAACAAAACACTCAGCCAAGATGGCTGCAGTTGATTTCCTGTTGGATTATTAAAGGAGGTGTTTGAATCTGAGAGTTTTCTAGGTCAGGGGAGTTCCTCCTGTTCTGAAACAGTATTTTTAAAGCAATGAAGTACAGTAAGTACTTTACTTAGGTGAAGATGATTAGTTAACTCCAAATTAAAATCTTAATATTAAACTAGTTCAAAAGGCCATCAAAATGTGACCTCAAAGTGAGTTTACTTTTAAAGTGAGTTTTTGTCTTTAAACTCAAGTGAGTTTACTAAAAATCTTTAAGTGAAATTAAGTGAAAGAGCAGAAATTGTAAAACACTTAAGACACAGTCACTTTAAAACTTGTTGGATTTGGTATGTTTGCCAGTACTCCCTTTATTGTGTCCTTCTGTACGTTTTCTACATGTATTTTGCCTTTCATATACTGTACAGTATACTGTACTGTATTTATTTCTGGGTTTCTCTCCATACTAATTGCTAATTTGGTTTCTTCCTAAACAAATTAATCTTGGTAAGGTCTGCAATTCCAAAAGACCTTAACAAATGTGATATTTCAAGGAGATGGTTAATGCAAAAAAAACTGTAAACGGTTAGTTCAGGGTGCAAACCACTGTAAACTCCAAAACAGAGGAACTAGACTTTTCATAAAACATTAGATTAGGAGTTTGTGCTCTGGAACAGGACAAAAACAGATGAAACCAAGTTTAACTTGTATGAGAACACTGCAAGGGGAAAGAGTTGAGAGAAAGAAAAGAGGGGCTTGTGATCCAACACCTACCACATCATCTGTTCACCAGGGTGAAGGCAGAGTTACAGCACAGACAACGTGTTCGGCTGAAACTGGGTCACCGTTGCTTAGCCATGATTCCTTCTTCTGCTCATAGAAGCAGAATTTTAAAGCATAAAAGCATCGGCTTACTCTCTGCTCAAACTCAGCCAAATGCAGCAAATAAACAAAGCATCACATAGATGGATACAGACCAACATACAGCTGAAGGGGTTCTGAAGGCAAATAAATGATTTGTTTTCTAAATGCCTGAGCCAGTCACCTGACATTAACTTATCTGAGCCTTTTATTTACTGGAGAACAGAAGGACCCACAAATAAGCAGCAGTAAAACCATGGCTACAGGCTCAAGCATTTGGTTTCATGTAATTTGTCAGGTTAATTTTAAAAAGTGTTTAAATTAGGGATGCACAATATTGGATTTTTGGCCAATATCCGATATGCCGACATGTTAAAACTTATTCGGACGATACCAATACCAATGATTTTTCCCCCCTAGACCTACAAAGTACTGTACTTACAGAGACTACATAGCTTTCTCTGCTGTGGGGTAAAAATACTACATTACTCTGCATGGTCGTTGTCAATTTGACCTGCTACCAAATGCAGATGCCAAAAAGGGGACTGAAAATGATGTAACACTTCAACTTGGATTATGTTTAATGTCAAATTTATTGATTACATATACTCTCTCTAACACAATGACAACACTCTGAACTGTGCGAATTGTAAATTTATACACACACACACACACACACACATACACACACACACATACATACATATATATACACACATATATATATACACACACATGTACAGTATATATATAGTATACGTACAGTATATACACAAACCGGATTCCAAAAAAAGTTGGGACACTAGTGGAGGTGCCACTGCCAACATCTAATATTTTATTCAGAATAGAACACAAATCACAGATCAAAAGTTTAAACTGAGAGAATGTATCATTTTAAGGGAAAAATATGTTGTTTCAAAATTTCATGGCATCAACAAATCCCCCAAAAAGTTGGGACAAGTCCATTTTTACCACTGTGTGGCATCCCCCCTTCTTCTTACAACACTCAACAGACATCTGGGGAAAGAGGAGACCAGTTTCACAAGTTTAGAAATAGGAATGCTCTCCCATTCATGTCTAATACAGGCCTCTAAAGCCCGAGATACACTTGAGCGTCCTCAGGTACGCCACTATACGCGAGCATTTTGTGCGCATGTGTTTTGCTGCTATACTTCAGAAACTATCAGCTTTCAAACGCTCGCGTTCTCCTTGTTGTAATATGAGCAGCTGCGCACGGAGGGGACTCAACTGAGCTCGCTGATTGGTCACTTGCTGACACGCCTACTGAAATGATTGACAGCCAGCTCATGTAGCTCGCTGAAGACCGCGGCGGTGTTCATGCGGTGTTTCTACTATATATGTTGTAAAAAGTTCTCTCAGAAATAAAAATAATAACAGGGAGTGCTTTTCCTGCAGCACACAGCCCACCAGGGATATTTAAAACATCGCGCACCCAGGTAGGACCTGAATTCATTCATTTCATTCATGGAGTGAACGGAGGAAGAAGTGATTACTTGACTTTAGGCAAAAAAACAAAAGAAAAGGCCCGATCAGCGATAAAGAAGGGGAATTTATTTCATTTGTGTAACATACAAAACAGTCCGGCGCCGGGGAAGTTTATGGTCAGACACCGCGTATCGCGCACGCGGACGTAAAAAAAAAAGCTTTGCGCGTACATGCCCTGAGGGGCTACGCGGGGCTACGCTTTTGCCTTGACGTACGTACGCTGCGTATAGGCGTATTGTGAGGACGCTCGAGTGTATCTCGGGATTAAAGCTAGATCTATACTCGACGCGTCGCGTAGTGCGCCAGGGGGCGCGTGCCAAAAGTGACGCAATATCACTGTCCCCGCCCCTGCGCATAGACCCTGTGCGTCGGTTTGGCGCGTTTCGCGCACCTCTGAATTTTTCAAACTCCGCAAGGCTAGTGCGCGCGCCGTGGGCGCTACTGAATTGATTGACAGGTCGGGTGGGGACCTCACCCGACAGCCTTCACACGCTTCACGCCAGAGCCTGCAGCTGTCTGCGCCGCTGTAGTCGTGGAGACGGCGTTGCGACGCATAGAGGAATGTTTTGTGTGACACAAATGTATTAAATTCCCCTTCATCCCTGATCCGGACTTTTTTTTGTTGTTGCCAAAAGTCAAGTGGTCGCTTCCTCCTCCGCTGACTCCATGCATTAAAACCGTAAGACACAATAACTGTTGTTCTATTATGATTTGCTCCTCTAATAAAGACAACAGTTCAGCACGTGAGCGGAAAGCCATTTGTTTTTGTTGTGCGACTTCAAACAGTTCTTCTATGGTAGATTTCTTCTTCTACACCCTTTCTTGCAACATATGCACAGGTTTTAGAGGGTACTGCCACCTGCTGGTCCGTAAAAGAACAGCACTTTGCCATGTGCCACCGTGCGTCAACTATAAACACAGCGGCGACATTGTAAATGCATGAAGCCGCACGGCTCAGTGAGTGCGCAGTGGGCGCACTCCAGCCAGCGGACCAAAGCGCGAGTATAACGAGGTCTTAAACTGTCGGTACAAACCCGCGCAGCTCAACTTTCTCTTGAGTTCCACAGTCGGTCCACGGACAAAGAGGCAGGTGATCAAAGACAGATCAGTTAGAAAAATGAATCATTCCTGCATGAATACTGTAGATGAAGCTGAAACACCAACAAGCTTCAGGGTCAGCTGATCACCTTGTTACAAGTTCTGGAAGTTATAGCTCATTTAAATGCAACATCAATTTTGTTGTAGGTTTTATTCATGCTCAACAGATTTATTAAGCTTCATTTTATTTAGTTGTTTTGGGAAAGTGCACTGGCACTTTAGTTTTGGTGGTGGTTTTTGTTGATCTATATTTTGTGCAGACTTTTTCAATCTAAATGACAGAAGGATCATTTTTATTTTTATACTTGGAAACTGAATACTTTACTAAATAAAATAATTTCAGTAAAATTACCCCACGTTGTTTTTAAAAATTTTATATAATACTGCAAAGCAACATGTTAAGTTAAATTTGTCAAATAAATAGCTATGATTTCATTTTTTTGTTGTTGTTACATCACGAAATTTATCGTTATTGTCAGAATGCTCTGAAATATCACGATATAATATTTGAGTCATATATTGCCCACCCCTACTGGGCTCAAGACTTTTTTTTTTAAGAATCCTGTAGTTAGTTGGCTTGTTATGCTGCTATAGGATTGGACTACTGGAAGAAAAAATTGACCTAATTTCCTTAAATGAATTGTTAAAATGGAATAGTTTTCATTTGATATTATTTCTATCTTAACATGTGATTCTTGACCTGCCATTGTGTATCTGTTCCTACTTCCTGTTCCTACCAAACCCAGCTGGTCGAAGCAGATGGCCGCTCGTCCTGGGCCTGGTTCTGCTAAAGGTTTCTTCCTCAAGAGGGAGTTGTTCCTTTCCACTGTCACCTTCATGTTTGCTCAAGATGAGAGTTCTGTGATGGAGTTAAACTCAAATCAGTCTGCTCCTCAGATAAATAATGTTAAATTATTATTTTATATATGAATGTTTCTGTTCAGTGCCCTGAGATGACTTCTGTTGTGACTTGGTGCTATATAAACAAACTGAACTGAACTGAATTAAAACTCATTAAAAAAAACAGGAAGCCACTTTCCCACCCCTCACTTGTTTCTGTCTTGTCTTTTGTCCTTCAGAAGAAAAAAGAGGACCTCCATGTGGACGTGTCTGACAGCTGGCTGGTGTCGGTTCCTCCTCCTTCCTCCCAGCTGGACAGCAGAGACAAACTCTGGCGCCTCCACTCTGCTCTGCTGCAGTGCCGCACGTTGCTGGGACGAGCCTCAACCAAAGAAGACGAGGAGCTGGGTGGTAAAGAGGAGGGCAGGTATGAAAAACAGAGGGAGGTGGTGAAGAACAGACTGTCGCTCCTCCTCATCAACACTGCAGAGCTGCTCAAAGCTGCGGACGGCGCCGCCGTCTTGGCTCCAAACCTGGATGACGTCGAGGTAGGTGTTTGAGACAAAGGAGGTGTTTAAAAGTCCAGATGCCAAGGAGGAACCATTTTTACCTTCTCCCCCCTCCTCAGGCAGAACGTCTGAGCACTCTGTTCGAGCTGAAGCTCTGGATTTACCGTATCTACAGAGAGGTGGAGCACTGGACCAGGACGGCTGTCGCCACCCTGAAGGAGCTGTCGTTCGACACGCCCAAAGAGCGGCGTAGGATGACGCCGGCGACACGGAGCATGAGGAGCACCAGGAGCACAAAGAGATGAGACAGAGACGTGTAGCGCATGTGTGGGTGATGAAGAGTGTGAGAGAAACGTGACGAGGACACACCGATCGCTGCTGAACAGACGGAAGTGTTTTTATACGCACGTCAAAAGGTGCACGTATCTTTATTTATAGGAGGTGTAGTCTCTGAACGTCCGTAAACCTCTTGCCCCGCCCACAACTTCTGGTCCACTCAAGATAATTTAATGAAGCTTTATACATCATCAGTAGACGGAGTATCACGTGCACGTTTCATCACCCCCAGCTCCAAGGTCAAAGGTTATGCAGGGTCTGTGCTTGTCTGGGATTGCTGTATAATAGTTTGAGGGGTGTATAATGTGCCGGTTGCACTCTTATTTATTTTCAGATGCCCTAAAGCAGGGGTTCTCAAACTCTTTGGGTTCAGGGACCCCTTACAGGGGAGAAACCATTTCAGGGACCCCCATATAACCCTCATGTTTATTAAATAAATGTATTTAATTTGTCTCTTTAATGCAATGGAAATATTTGTGTACCTGTAACTTAAATACTCAAGACTTGTTCTTTAATAGTGTTAATACAATTTTTAAACATTAAAACATGGATTATTTTTTATTCAAGACACACTTAATTAACAACAATTTGAATTTCAACTTCCAAAAATTACAGTTCTGAGAAAATTAACAGAATCAAAAAAACACTTTAAAACTTTAACTATTAACGTAATGAATGTAATAAATGTATTGACTTCTTCAAATTATTACAGAAAAGTCTTTACTTAAAACTGCACAGAATCATAACAGCAGGAGTCAGACCAAGTAACAGTACTGTACTTCATTTGTAAACTGATCCATGCTGGGATGCAAATAGTGGGCGGGCCCAGGGGTCTGGGGGGTCCTCCCCCAGAAATTTTTGAACAAAGTACTGTAGATGTGATTTCCTGCATTTTGATGTATGTTAACGGATTGTTAAACATTACGTGCATGTACATTAAAATATATATACTGTATATATATACTGTATATATATTTTATATATATATATATATATATATTTTTTTTTCATTTCTTGCGGACCCCCAGGCACTGGCTCGCAAATCTCCAGGGGTTCGTGGACCCCAGTTTGCGAACCACTGCTTTAAAGAAATAGCAAAAAAAAAGTTTATTACACAGTATACAGTATGTGAGTTTAATGCATTTATTTATTTAATGCTTATAAGCTCTAACAAGTATTCAAAGTTTAAAGGCAGTTTTCTTTCTTTTTTGGGGGAGACAATGAAAAGGATGCGTTGACCTCCTAACAGAATGTTACCTTTTGTTTGCACACACCTGTCCTGCTGCTGTAGGCTGATGAGTGTTCTCTGTGTTCTGCAGTAACTGAACAGAAATGTGTTGCAGCGCCCTCTACTGTACAGCACGGTGCTATAACTGTTCTTTATTCTTGTTTCTTGATTTTCTTCAGTTGGTTCTAACTAGTCTTTCTTACAGCTTCTTATATTTTGTGGCATCTTGATACCAGGAGTATACCAGGAGTTTTTAGGGGAACGTAAAGAAAACAATATAAACTGGAGCAGTGCTTAAAAGGTTAAACCGTTACTGAAGCATACATTTATTTTAATGAATTGAACTGCAGATGAGCACATCAGGATAAAAAGTCCCACGTATAGAAGAATGTTTGAGTCTACTTTAATCAGTAAAGGTTTGCACGTGGGTTCTCCTGAGCAGAGGTGGGTAGGAACGAGTTACATTTACTCAGTTACATTTACTTAAGTAGCTTTTTGAGAAAATTGTACTTGAGAGTAGTTTAAATGTGAAAGACTTATACTTTTACTTGAGTAAATTTTAGGGGAGAAAACTGCAACTTTTACTCAGTTACTATGGGCTTTCTGCTGATCGCTACAGTTACTTTTGTTTCAAAAATATTTGCAGCAAAATTATTGCGTAACTTATTGTCACCTGACATGTAACCAATCAAGTGAAGCCAACCAGTCACGTGACCACAACAAACTCTCCGCGCGGGCCATGTTGAGTGACGTCGGAGATTCTGGTAAACAGTTAGTGCTGTTTATAGGCTGTCATGTCAAAATGTAAGAAAATGAGTTCCAACATTTACTGGTAGAAACAAAGTTTTGCAGAAAGTCAAGTTTATTATTATTTAGCTGAATTATTTTGGATACAGTTGCCTTTGTGTTTTTTTATTTATTTTTATTTACAACAATGTAAAAGATAAGTGGTTTATTTCTAAATCCTTTTGGCTGGTATTGCCTTTGTGTTTTTATTTATAACAATGTATGTTCAGTCTCATTAAAAGTTATGTTTCCTTGTAAATCCATTTGCATGTTATAATTTAATGACGCAAGATGGTACTCCGCAGTTACTCACTACTTGAGTAGGTTATAATCAAAGTACTACTTTATTACTTTTACTCAAGTAAATTTTTGGATGCCTACTCACTACTTTTACTTGAGTAATATTTGGTTCAAGTAATAATACTTTTACTTGAGTAAAAATTTTGAATACTCTACCCACCTCTGCTCCTGAGCAGCTGGATGAACTGGAATCAAAACTTTCGAGCTGCTCTTTATCGTCTGGACTCATCTGAGCTGAACTTCTAATTAAATTAGCCTCCTCCAAAGACTCGGGTTGTCTTTAAAGATGCATGAAGCTTCGGTGTACCTGAAAAGTGGAGATGTGAACGGGACTGAATCCATTGCAGTGACGACCTGATGAGCCTCAAGGTGCTTAATAAAGTGGACTGAAGCAAAGATGATGGAAGAACATTTAAATCAACAAGTTTCTTCAGGTGAAACAACTAAACTTTGGGCAGCAGTTCAAACATTATGAGATTTAGTTTAATTAAAGCTGAAACGACATCAGAGTGTTTCTGTAACACAAGGAGCTCCAGACTACTTCAGAGTTTGTTTCCAAAAAGTAATTTGAACACGTCTGAGTCACCGTCATGAATTTAAAACACAGGCGCCACTTTTGGGCCGACTGGATCAAAACCTACTCTGAAACACTGCATGTGTCAGGGTTTACTCACAGATTGAGCTAAACACTTTGTTTTAATCCTTGGCTCTTGGTTTTATCACTTTATCTTTATATTTCTTATCGTAAAGAGTGTCTGATTTCATTCTTCTGTCCACTGGTTAGGGGGTGTGGGGGACTTGTTTAACAAATGGCTGTGGATCGTCACAGTCATGTTATCGATAGAGGACTTTATTTCAACCAAGTTTATTGATCTTATCTGTCTTTTACTGCGTCTTTCTAACAACAGAAAGAGAAATACAGAGATAGATACTTCAT
>JBBPBX010015923.1:10178-17678 GCA_038048925.1 Garcialebias charrua
AACAAGAGGAGCTCGCGTTCGAACTCTTGTACCTTGGTAGACCAAAGTAGCCGAGTAAGTTGCGTGCGAGGCTCAGAAGGACTCTGTTTAATGGGGCCACTCGGTACTAGGAATATGCACACATAGAACAGACACCCTAAAACGATAAAAACACTACATATTAGAGTCTCACATTACACGAAGAAAACTCGGGAACATAGGAGGACATTTCCGAGCACCCAAGGGGAATGCCCCTGAGTACGTGTAAAAAGTATATTAATGTTTCTGTGATGATGATATAAATCTTGTGTTCTTTCTCTATTTTTGTGTGTTCAAGGGAGACACCTGCCTTGCCGCTGGAGGAGGAACTTGGAACTTAAGGTTCATAATTCTGCAATATTCTAAAGCGCTTACTATTATTATCGTTCATTGTTTGCATATATTTCCTTATATTCTACAATTTGCATATTAATAAATTGATTTAAAATGTGGTGGCCAGACAAAAGGGTCACTATGGTAGTTGGAATAAGTGGAATAAGTATGGTAATTTTGATTGTCCTCCTAGAACATTTTTGCGTAATCCCTGGGAAAAATGATTGTGAAGTTTATAGACATAAGAGGGAGTATGGCGCGCACCAAAAAGTCCTCAAACTAGAGTATATCGCAAACCAGACTACCACTTTTACGTTCGATTTATGCGATGTAATTGATTGTGCAGGCCAGAATATTTCATTCAGGCATGCAGACATATACATGTGTCAATGTCCACCTATGGCTTCACAATGCCCACAGAGCTGCACTTGGGGGGAAATTGTACTATGTGCTGGCCAAAATGTCCAATGTAGCGGGGATAAGGTGGTTTTACAACAAGGGTCCTGGGTATTTTCCCAGCCTAAGTCGGATCGGCCAGGATTTCACCAGTTTTGGACTAGCAAGTTCACTCTCCAGAGGGATTTCTCCCTCACCCAGAATCCGGTGTCCCTGTCTATTAAAGCTGTGTCCACTTTTGAAATGGACGAGCATCCGTTCAATTTTCATGTTATGAGAGTGATAGTGAACTCTTATCCACCAAAATATGGGTCATTACGAATTGAAATGGTAAACTCTATCAGCTCTCTAGGTAATTCTTCTTTTCCCCCTGTGACCCCGCACCAAACTTCAGACGTAGTTACCACCGATTACACAAAACTGACTCCGGTTGAGGTAATCGCAATGTCTACCGGATACCATGACACTAATGACTCCGGTTGAGGTAATCGCAATGTCTACCGGATACCATGACACTAATATATGGTTGTCATGGTTATCGGAGGCGGCAAAGCAGGCCTCGTTGTCTGAATGCGTGGCATGCGCCGCAGCACGCCCGCTGTTGTACACTGAGCCTGCTCCCTTGTTCCCAGAGGATACATGGGGGTTTGATTGCATGCTAAACTTGACCAGAACGCAGATGCACGCTAATTGTACAACCTTAAGTGAAGTGTTTCCCTTAGCCGGGAATCACACCAAAGCTGGCCCGTTCCATGCTACAAAACGCAATGATTACTTCTGTTTTAATTTCACGAGTCCAAATGCCAAAATAAATGTGGGCATGATTGACCCAAGCTGGTGCAATCAGACGAGGTTAGCGAGCACAGAAAAAGGGGATAGAAAAGTGATTGGCCCTCTTGTTAGATCGGGCTTATACTACTATTGTGGGGAAAGGAGATTACTCACTCGTATCTTGGACAACACCATTGGACTTTGTGCCATGGTACGTTTGGCGGCTCCTCTGGCTCTGATTGGTCCCAGATTGGAGATCCTGAACGGAACTGATCTCTCTCAAAATAGGAGAAGGAGATCTGCTAATTTTGATCCAACCGTCGGCTCACCTACTTATATTGACTCTATAGGCATTCCGCGGGGTGTGCCAAATGAATACAAACTGGCTGATCAGGTGGCAGCTGGGTTTGAGAGTTTTCCTATCATTTCAGCAGTGTTTCCTGTTACACCCAATAAAAATGTTGACAGGATAAATTATGTGCATTATAATGTTATGCGACTGTCCAATCTCACCAGAGATGCGGTGGAAGGTCTAGCTGAACAACTAGCGCCGACTTCCCTGATGGCGGTTCAGAACAGGATGGCATTGGATATGATTTTGGCGGAACGGGGCGGAGTATGTAGTATGTTTGGTGACCTTTGCTGTACATTTATTCCAAACAACACTGCTCCAGATGGCAAAGTCACAAGAGCCCTAGAAGGCCTTAGAACCCTCTCAGATGAAATGAAAAGTCATTCAGGCCTGGACGACCCACTGGACAATTGGCTAATAAAGATCTTCGGTCCTTGGAAACAGGTGTTCGTATCTATAATGGTATCATTGGCTATTTTCTTAGGCATACTTATAACCTGCGGGTGCTGCTGCGTGCCTTGTTTAAGGTCTTTGACGGTAAGACTCATCACATCCACTCTGGAAAAAAGGGACCCTGAAGTGATGAGACAACTGTTTTTGTTAAAAAACTATAACTTGGAGGATTTTGAAAAAACGGATTAAATATTGTATATATATGTGTTTTAACTGCGGTATTAGGTGTGTGATTTTATTTCTTTTGGGATGGACCTCAGCAGAATGAGGTCCAAAAGGGGGTTTGTTATGAAATAAAATAATTTTGTCTTTGTGTTTTCATTATATCGAAGAGGTTTTTCATACGATGTTAAAAATGATCAAGTTTCTCTCATAAAATGGTAAGGGTTTTCTGAGAGGAGACAGAATGTGAGCATCTACTCATGTGAGGCTTTGGGACTTAAGGAATGCTTGAAAGTGGGTCTCTTCTGGTCTTTGAGTGACTTGTGGCGGGGGGGGCCTTGGTGCCTTTTGTCAGTTTTATGACTTCACAGATTTATATGACTGGCAAGGAGAGACACTGGCCCCTTTGTTCTGGGTGTTACACATCCCCCATCAGCCTCATGTGAGTTGGAAAAAAGGTGTCCAGCTCTGAAAACTGTGTTCACTTGAAGGCGCAGAGAACATGGTTGCATAAAACGTAGTAAAACAATTAATACCTTGATCATAAAGCACTTGTGCATTAATTATATAATAGTTGTGAAGTAGTTTTCAATCAGATTAAAAGTAGAACTGTGTAAAGTCAGCCTGTATAAATAAAGGTTGAATGAATGAATATTATCCTTCACTCTTTTACCAAAAAAAGAGTTCAGCCAGCTGAAAAAACAAATGGTATTTCCTCTATCAGTTAAGGGGGGGGGGGAAATACCCCACCAGAGAGACAAAGAAGGGCCTTGGTGATTGGTGGAAGGCAGGAATATCCTGCAGGAGTATATAAACATGGGTATCCTCCTCCAGCGGGAACGCAGAAAGGCCCCGGGGTGAAGAGACTTGGATTCAGACTAATCAGGTTGTATGAGGTCTTCCTTGAAACACATAAAATGTCTTTTCTTCCACCCATTCTCTCCCCACTGTCTCCCTGGCTCTCTTTTGAACAAATGTAATGACTTTTAAGAATAGCACAATGTATTCTGTGACTTTCTTTTTTTAAACTTATGATTAATTAAACTGGTTTTTTGGAACTTTAAATTATGAGCGTTTGTCGTGTTTTCAGCGTGTTTTTCCTTTCTGATCCAAAGTGAACCAAAAAACGAATTCTGGGGCGGATAAGTTTCATACGTCAACACCCACTATTCTAGACAACCATGTCATTTTCCTGTTTTTTCATTGGTCAGTGATGAGGTAACTTTCTCAGCCTTCACCGGACTGGTGACATAATGTCTCTCCAGCTGTCACCCTCCCTTAGCAGAGAATGACTCAATGCCATCTGTCATCTGGCAAAGTTCCAACTTCTTCAGTCAGAAGAAATTTTCAACTTTCACCCAGATTTACTCAAACTGTGGAAAAACACTCTTTTAACGTGCTATGTAATGTTCAAAACTATATTTTTCAACCCTCAGCAGTGAAGCATCCTTTAGTTTGCTGTGAATCATAAAAGAAAACATAAAATAACATACATTTTACCCACATACACAATCACACATCTCCAGTTAATCACTTGACACACACTTCACATAACCATTGCATGTCTGATTTTCTTTGTTGTAAATGCTTGCCCTTTCTAACAGGTTTTGAATCAACCTTGCAGCCTCTCTTCTGCTCTTGCCAAAAGTGTGCACGTTTTTATCTATCTGACCTATATTTCTGCTCCAAGCAGACCTGCTCAAGAGCGTATGTGTTATTATTATTATAACTCCTTGTGTGTCTCTCTGTGTGCATGCTTGTATTGGTAAGAAGTTTCATCTGTCTGCAATAACGCTTTGCTTCTAATAATTGTTATTCTTATTATTTTGTTAAAATAATTTTTGTTACTTTTAAACAGTCCTTGAAGCCAAAGCAAAAACTACCTTCCTCAGTAACTCTCTTCTGCAGCTGTGTGAAACACTAAGAAGAGGCCTGGTTGTCTTGCTCCTACCTTGAGCGTGTGTTTGGATAAATATGAGGCCTGCTGTTCGTATGGCTTCGTGTGTCTGCATCATGATTCAAAATGCTATGATTTTATCGCTATCCAATAAAAGATTATATTTATATGCTTGATCAGTTCTGTATGAGATTTAAATACCCTAAAACTATTTTCTTTCTTCTTGACAAGAAGCCCAAGCTCTTTGCAACAACTTGCAGCTTCTTATCTAGTTTTGATCCATATTTTCTCAGAGAGAGACCTGCTGCTTTTCAGAGGCCTTGGTTTTTCTGCCTAGTGTGTGCATGTAAGGCCTGACTCAAACTTATTTCTTATAGCACAGGGTTAACCAAAAAATGCCATGAAATAACACAAAGATGGTTTACCAAAATACAGACAAAGCATATAAAAAATAAAAAACAAATGAGTTTAAAATGCCATATAAATTAAACTAATCTAGGGTTACTGACGGTGTGTTATTACACCCTGCTCTGAGCCCTGTGCCAAAGGCAACTTACCATGTGTATGTATATGTGTTGTAAAGATTTTTGTAGCAGTATAAGTCTGTTTTCAACCCAAAAGTCCTGCATATTTTGACACTTGCTTTCTGTCTCCCGTCCTTTCTAAAAACAATGAATCTGTTCTCAAAACAAATTACATGGCTTGTTCACATGCACCTGCATCTTCTGACGCATGTTTCTGTATTTACTGTCTACCTAGCCTGGCCCTCGCCTTCCTGCACAGCTCCGCTCAATTCTCATTTCCTTCACTACACAGTCTGGGACTTCTCTCATAAACAACGATTTCTCCGGTAGATTTTTGACCGGACCAATCAGAGAACAGAAGGGACGGAGTTTTGGACCCTAACCCACGCCCCCACCTGTCCCAGCGCGCAGAGCCCTATAAAGGGCTCTGCCAGCGCGCAGTCAGCGAGCAGCGGCATGTTCTCATTCAAAGCGATGCAAAGCGATGCAGGACTGTTTTATATGTGACACAAATTTATTAATTTCCCCTTCTTAATCCCTTATCTGGAGTTTTCTTTTGTTTTTTGGGCCAAAAGTCAAGTGATCGCTCGCTCCCTCCTCCTCCTTCTCTCCCTCCGCTGAAATGAACAAGGAAATGGCTGAGGTTGTCACGAGAATTAAACTCGGGTTTTACGTTGCTGCCCGAGTCCCATCAGATTTTCTGGTCTTCTGGTGAGCTGGACCAGCGATCCATGGTTTTATTTTATTAAAACGTTTTAATAACATATAAACACAGAATTTGCAGCGCGGCAGCCGGCAGCGAGAGAAAAGCTGCAGGAGGCGGAGCAGTTGTCAAGTTCACCAGAGCACGGGAAGCAGCCATACATGGCTCTGAGGGGAGGGAGCAGAATGCTTTTCCTGTTCAAAATATCCAATGGTTTTGTTCCTCAGCAGAGGCCAACGCCTCCAGCAAGAATCGTTTTAAAATGGAGAAAGTCCAGACCCTAGTCTGAAGCGAAGTGAAGGACAAGGGTCTGGTTTTAACCAGGCTATGGGGTTGCAGCTTGATAAGAAAGACCAAGTCATCTTTTTTCACATTCACTTCTTCCAGCTCTTCTGGGAAGACCCAAAGTGTCCTCAGGCCAATAGTCTCTCCAGTGTGTCATGGGTTCTCTATGTGTCTGCTCCCAGTGTGTGTCTGTCTGTGTGTGTGTGTCTGTCTGTGTGTGTGTGTGTGTGTCTGCGTGTGTGTGTGTCTGTCTGTGTGTCTGTCTGTGTGTCTATGTGTGTCTGTCTGTCTGTGTGTCTGTGTCTGTATGTCTGTGTGTCGGTGTGTATGTCTGTTTGTCTATCTGTGTGTCTGTGTCTGTATGTCTGTTTGTCAGTGTGTATGTCTGTTTGTCTGTGTGTATGTCTTTTTGCCTATCTGTGTGTCTGTGTCTGTATGTCTGTTTGTCAGTGTGTATGTCTGTTTGTCTGTGTGTATGTCTGTTTGTCTGTGTGTCTGTCTGTGTGTCTATCTGTGTGTCTGTGTCTGTGTGTCTGTGTGTATGTCTGTTTGTCTGTGTGTATGTCTGTTTGTCTGTGTGTCTGTCTGTGTGTCTATCTGTGTGTCTGTGTGTCTGTCTATCTGTCTGTCTGTCTGTGTGTGTGTCTGTCTGTCTGTCTGTGTGTCTGTGTGTCTGTCTGTCTGTCTGTCTGTCTGTCTGTCTGTCTGTCTGTCTGTCTTTCTGTGTGTATGTTTGTGTGTCTGTCTGTGTGTCTATATGTGTGTGTGTCTGTCTGTGTGTCTGTCTTTGTGTCTGTCTGTTTGTCTGTGTGTCTGTATGTGTGTCCATCTGTGTGTCTGTCTGTGTGTGTGTCTGTGTGTATGTCTGTGTGTATGTATGTTTGTGCGTCTGTCTGTCTGTTTGTCTGTGTGTGTGTGTCTATCTGTGTGTCTGTCTGTCTGTGTGTCTGTGTGTATGTGTGTCTGTTTGTCTGTGTGTCTGTCTGTGTGTCTATCTGTGTGTCTGTGTCTGTGTCTGTGTGTCTGTGTCTGTGTGTCTGTGTGTGTGTCTGTCTGTTTGTCTGTGTGTATGTCTGTTTGTCTGTGTGTCTGTCTGTGTGTCTATCTGTGTGTCTGTGTCTGTGTGTCTGTGTGTATGTCTGTTTGTCTGTGTGTCTGTCTGTGTGTCTATCTGTGTGTCTGTGTCTGTGTGTCTGTGTGTATGTCTGTTTGTCTATCTGTGTGTCTGTGTCTGTATGTCTGTGTGTCGGTGTGTATGTCTGTTTGTCTATCTATCTGTGTGTCTGTGTCTGTATGTCTGTGTGTCGGTGTGTATGTCTGTTTGTCTATCTGTGTGTCTGTGTCTGTATGTCTGTTTGTCAGTGTGTATGTCTGTTTGTCTGTGTGTATGTCTTTTTGCCTATCTGTGTGTCTGTGTCTGTATGTCTGTTTGTCAGTGTGTATGTCTGTTTGTCTGTGTGTATGTCTGTTTGTCTGTGTGTCTGTCTGTGTGTCTATCTGTGTGTCTGTGTCTGTGTGTCTGTGTGTATGTCTGTTTGTCTGTGTGTATGTCTGTTTGTCTGTGTGTCTGTCTGTGTGTCTATCTGTGTGTCTGTGTCTGTGTGTC
>JBBPBX010015923.1:20178-40095 GCA_038048925.1 Garcialebias charrua
AACATGTGCTGTGTCTATCAAAGACCACATTGAGGATGTTGACGCTCTAATCACACACTTCTTTCTCTCTCTCTCTGCCTCTCAGCAGGAGGATAACAGTAATTATTCCTCTGCACATACACATGGCCATATTGACAGTAATTATTCTGATCAACAGGCTGGTTTCCTCTCAGGATCAATGCATTTTAAGAAAAGCACCAAGATGAGTGGAGGTGGAGAGATAACATGGCCACATGTGGTGCTGCTAAGAGGCACCGCTCACTGGACAAATATCACATCCACATTACAAAGATATCAATATGCACAGTTGTGGTCACACATCTTGGCAAAAGTTAACAACTAAAAGGCAGCCTCAGAAGAAAAGAAGCTGCTTCACATTTATAGAAAGGGTAGATGTGTTGATAATTAAAGCATGAAGAGGCTATCTTTGTTATCTTGCTGTCGGTGCAGTGAAACTGCAGGCAATGACTACACACACACACACATATGAATACACACACACACACACACACACACACACACACACACACACACACACGCACACACATATTGGGGAACATAACATGCTCTCTGTTAGGCTGTAAAATCTGTAGCTGAAGTTTCTAAATAAGAACTTGTTAGCACTGACTGACAACATTTGAGAAATAACACTATCATAATTTAAAACATTTGAGGAGCTCAACATATTTATTTAATAACCTTATTTAACAAATTCCACTGTAGTCTCAGCTCTTTTTTTAAATGTCCTACTGATCCTGAAGGTTGCATAGCATGCATGCTTTGGACTGTGGGAGGAAACTGAAAGTTATGCACCATAACTCATGTTCCCTGAAGGAAGGGAACGAGGTGCAACACTATTGCTATGGGAATTGCGCCCCCGCGCGATTACCTGAAGGAATACATTCACGCCTTTACGGCAGGGGCGTCAGCGTCACCCCAGAGGCCCCGCCCTCTGGGTACTTAAGACGCGAGCGCCCATCCAAACGGTCTCCAAGTGCACTTCACCGAGCTTCAGCATTGAAAAGGGCCAACTGTGTTGCACCTCGTTCCCTTCCTTCAGGGAACATGAGTTATGGTGCATAACTTTCAGTTCCCTTTATCAGTCAGGTCACTCGGTGCAACACTATTGCTATGAGAACGTTATTCATTCACGCCCTTGAAATGCTCAGTAAAATGCATGCTTGTGAGAACTCCGGCCTTTATACTTTAGGCGTTCTGGCTGCTCTCAACTGCGTGTTAGAGAGCACAGCCTGAGAAAAACATCACATGCAGAAACATTCACATAATGCTTTTGCCAAACGTGTTTGTGGAGCTCCAGCTAGCAGTAGCACAGATGTGTGCAGCTGGTACATTATTCACAGCCTCCTACGTCCCTCAGATAATGTGGGAGGTGGATGGAATGATAAAAATTCAATGTCCAGACTTCTGACATTTAAGTTGGCACCATTGAGACATAAACAGGGTTTATCCATAGGGTGAAATTTTACCCCTCAGGGGCAGACCTTTGTACACATTGGGTATACAGATAAGCGTGGAGGTCCCCTATACGTTTAGCTGAGCAGATGTCCAAGAGTGGATCAATTCCATAAGACAGCAAAGCTATCTTAACGCTGCTCAGAGGTTCTAGTGGAAACTCACATAGAGCTTTCAGGACTAGCCGAGGGGCACAATCTGGGGCCAGAGTCCCGTTGGTGGGAGGGGTCCCTTCCTTAGTACGCCCCTCATGAAACGTATCATGAGAGGGCATGCACCGAGAGTTTCACCCACCCAGGCTTTGTGACATGCCAAAAATGGCTGACAAAACATACCCTCACGGTGGAAAAGGTGTAGCCGGTCAGGCCTGAGACCTTCAGCCTATTCCCTTTAGTGGCCAAGCTGAAAGCTGCCACAGTTCTGGACGTAAGTGGAGAAGCTGCCCATGTGCCTGGGTTAGCAGGTCCCTGTGAGAGGGCAGCTGCCATGGCGTCCCTGACAACATTGAAATCAGCTCCGGGAACCACGGTTTCTGTGGCCACCTGGGGGCTATTAATTTCAAGGAGAGGGCTCCCCTGCGTACATGTTCCAGCATCACCTGAATCAGAGGGACGGGTGGAAAGCGTAATACAGCACCCCTGCTGGCTAGTCATAAGCCAAGGCATCTGTTCCCAGCGGTGCGTCTGTCTCCTTTAGAGAGAAGTACAGGTCACAGTGTGAGCTGGTCTTGCATGCGAACAGGTCAATGGAGGCTCTCCCGTACCGTGACCAGACCTGGTCCACGACCCGTGGGTTCAGTCTCCATTCTGAGGCTAAGAGAGGCCCTCTTGAGAGGGTATCCGCTCCGTAGTTTAGTTCGCCCGGGATATGAGTCGCCCTGAGTGACAGTAATCTTGGGGCACACCACGTGAGCAGTTTTTGTGCTAGACCGAGGAGGGCTCGGGATCTTGTCCCCCCTTCCCTGTTGATGAAGGCCACCATTGTCCTGTTATCTGATTTCACCAGGACATGCTGTCTTGCGATCAGACCTTTTCCAAAAAAGTATTTCACTGACAGGAATACGGCCCACAATTCCAGGAAGTTGATGTGTAATCTTGCTTCCTGTTGTTTCCAGAGGCTTTGGGCCTTCTGATTTCTGCAGACTGCTCCCCATCCTGTTTTTGAGGTATCTGTCGTGATTACCACGCAAGATGACACTCGTCCTTACAGGATCCCTTCCGTGAACACGGAAGGGTCCCTCCATGGTTCTAGGGCTGTCAGGCATTCTGAACTGATCCGAATTGTCCTTGCTCATCTGAAAGGGACAGGGTATGTCTGTCTGTTTAGCCATATCTGCAAGGCCCGCATTTTCAGCAGTGCATGTGGCACGCAGGGTATGGCCGCCGCCAAGAGGCCCAAGAGGCGTTGGCATGTCTTTAGCGGAACCTCCTGACCCAGTCTAAACCTTGCCAGGCAGTGGCGTATCGAGGAAATGCGTTCCTCTGAGAGCCATGCCCTGTAACGAGTGGTGTCGACCTGTACTCCCAAAAATACGTTAATCCGTGATGGAGCCAGGTCACTCTTCTGCAGGTTTATGACAAAACCGAGAGCCTCCAGGTGAGAGATCATCATGTGTGAGTTTAACTGAGCTTGCCTTTTGCTCTCAGCCAGAATCAGGAGGTCATCCAGGTAATTCATGATCCTGACCCCTTGACCCCTGAGAGGGGCCAGCGTTGCATCCAAACATTTTGTAAATGTACACGGAGCAGTATTTAATCCGAAAGGTAAAGCCTTGAATTCATACGCTTTTCCTTCGAATGCGAAACAGAGGTATTTTCTGTGCCTCCTCTACACGCTCACGTGGAAATAAGCGTCTTTTAAATCCACAGTGCATGCGTAGTCTCCTGGTCTCACTGACTGGAGGACCTGTCGCAATGTGAGCATCTTGAACTTGAATGTTTTTATTCTCTTGTTCAACGTTCTGAGATCGAGGATCGGCCTCAAGGACTGGTCTCTCTTGGGCACCAGGAAGTACTTGCTATAGTGACCGGAGCGTAATTTATGTTTCGGAACAACACTTATTACTGCTTTCTTCAGCATCGTTGATATATCCTCTCTCAGTACGTGTGCGCGTGCTGGGTTGAGTTTGACTGCAGCACCCTGTGAAAGGGGGCGGTCCTTTGAGGAACTGCAGCCTGAGCCCATGACGGACAGTCGTTATGATCCATGCGTTCGGGAGACACGTCCTCCAGGCTTGCGCATGCGCCGTGAGTCTGTAGGGCATGTTTATCTGTTGTTTGTGTTTTGTGGGCGTGGGAGGGATGGCCTTTGACCCTTCTCGCACGTTCCAGGGCGAGCTGGTCTGCCCGACAGAGGACGTCGTGAGGTCTGACTGCCTCAGGCAGAGCTTGTACATCCCGCTGCGGTTCATTGTCTGACCTAGCAATTTGTGTTTCACAAAGGAGGAGTTTGAACCCAGAACCAGGGCAGACTGTGCTTTGGTACTTTTATTTTTGTGTACGGATGAACAAATGTTTGTTTTTATTTCACACACAGTAGGGAAATCATGTTTTGTACACACACACGTGTCACCAGCTCCTCGTAATGTTTTACAAATAAAGTCTGGGTTCAAAATACTTAGTTCCCGTAACACTTGGGCGGGCAAGCCTGCAAAAGTGTGATGCTGTCCCATTTCATCAGGCCCGGATCTGCTTCCCACCTGGGTTTACCGAAGAGGTTCTCGGCCAGGCTGCCTGGGGAAGAAAGAGCTCTCCGTCGCAGGTAGGTCTCTTCTGCGGAGAGCGACGCGTGGCATCCCTGGGGGGGGGGCAAAACCCCTTCTTGGCAACCCATCACGGAGGGCTTCTGCCTGCTTCCGTCTTTGCTCCAGCTTGGTCTGAATGCGCTCCAGAGCGCCCCCGAAGAGTCCCTTCGACTCGATCGGGTGGTGCAGAAAAAGGGACCTCTGGTCTTACGGGAGGTCCGTCAAAGTCATCCACCGGTGGTGCTGGGCAACAACCATTGATCTGCCTTATGTGATGGCTATTGTCCCCATCATGCGGAGCACGAAGTCAGAGGCCCTACGGGCCTCCTCCAGGGCCTCTTCTGCGGCCTGTTCGTTTGTCATTACCTTGAGCTCCTGTAGCTTCTCTGCCAGGTACGCTTGCATCATGGTTGAAGTGTTCATCGCGCGTGCCACGAGGCCCTAAGCTCGGTAACTTTTATCAAGCTGTTTTGCCGAAGCGCGGCAAGCCCTGCTAGGCAGTGTTGGCTTTACGCCCGTTGTTGTGGGAGTTAGGTGAGACGCCAGGGTATCCTATATTTGTGGGGCGCTGGCGAGTCCTTCTGTCTCCACTCCGAAAGAGGGGCAGCAGCATGGGAGCTCTGGGTTCAGCCCAGGAGCGCGTAAGCTCCATGAGGAAATCCGAAAAAAATGGGCATTCTTTGCCTCGTCGTCGGTTGCTGTTTCACGTAGAAATAAATCCCCGCCAGCCTCGTGACCTGTTGGCTAGGCGTGGGGTCTGGCCATGCGACCTGTAGTGCGTCCGTAGCCTTGCGACACAAGTCAAATAGAGCGTGGACCGAGACATCCATTTCCGGCAGTACCGGCGGCAGGTTGCGGGAGAAGTCCTTACTTTCCCCCTCGTAACCGTACTCGGCGTCTAGGTCAGATGCTTCAGGTGTCGAGTGCCCGACAAGGGCCAACGCGTCCAAACCATTTGCTCCTCTGACCTGACCGCTGCATTCCAGGTCCATGTTCTCGAGCTCCGGTTCAGGAGCGAGCTGTTCTGTTGGGCCCGTGGCCTTTCGTGCCGCGGCGCCACCCATCGCTTTAGCCACCGCGTCCACGCGGCGCTTTCTCACGACCGCCGGCATCTGGCTGCAGTGTGGGCAGATGTCGGGGGATCCCAGCACTGTTCTCGCATGCAGAATACCCAGGCAGACAGGACAGGCCTCGTGGGTGTCCGTCACAAACAGGGAGTAGCCGCAACCGCTGGGGCAGGGGCGCGAGCGAGGGCTCGCTGGCCTGCTGGTTTTCTTTGGAATCTTGGTCTTCCGTTTTCCCTTCTCGGGGGCCATGTCCTAGAAGCATCGAGCTTGTTGTTTTATTCTTTTGTTCGAAGATGTCCTCTCCGTCGCGTCGCTTTCGCTGTCTAGCCTGCTACTCGTTAGCAGGGTAGCGGTGTGACGCAGTTAGCACCGTCGAGCGAAGCAGCTGAGGAGAGATAAGAAAAGCTTTGAAGTTAGGTAGAAGATGCTGGACTAGCTTTCACCAGCCCAGCAATACGCAGGAAATTTCTCTGTACGCTCAGCGTAGGGAGCAAGCTCACCTCTGGTCGAGCGATGTGACAACAGAGAAGTCCCACGAAGTTCAGGTTTTAGCGAGGTGAAGGGCAAAAAGAGACCGTTTGGATGGGTGCTCTCGTCTTAAATACCCAGAGGGCGGGGCCTCTGGGGTGATGCTGACGCCCCCTGCCGTAAAGGCGTGAATGTATTCCTTCAGGTAATCGCACGGGGGCGCAATTCCCATAGCAATAGTGTTGCCCCGAGTGACCTGACTGATAAAAGGAACTGGAACAAACTCACACAAACATGATGAGAACATGCAAACTTCACGCCGAAAGACTCCAGCTCCAACTGGGGATTGGACCAAGGACCTTCTTGCTGTGAGGCAACAGTGCTAACCACTAAACCACCATACTGTGGAAAAAAAATAGTTACTTTCAAATGAACATATTGGCTGAGTGTGTATTAATACATATGCAGTATACAGTTTTTAAAAGTTGAATGAGAGTTTGAAAAACTACAAGTGATCAAGTCAAATAATTTGATCCATTCTTTAAAATAAAAAATAAATAACTTTCCACTTTTGTAAACCAGAAAAACAAAAGTGCACGGGAGTGACGGGAGGATGGAGAGAGCATTGTATTATCTGCAGTATTGAGGGAGTTTGTTAATGTTGAAGATCGAACTGAGTCACAATTTAACGTTCTTGGTTTACTGGTCTGTCAACGATTCAACCCTAATGCTATGGTCATTATGAAAAGAGGAGATCCTACATCCAAGCAGCTGTTTCTTAGGGTGGCCAGACTCAACCTTGGAGATGAGGTGAGGAGCTGCCCTTCATCAGGCAGGAGTTCCAAGTAGAGCTGCTGCTCCTAGAGCTGCTGCTCCTCCACGTCAAAAATGGTCAGGTGAGGGGAGTTCAAGCGTCTGATTAACATCTTCCTGGGCGCCTCCCTTTGGAGGTTTACAAGCACTGGGAGGAGTTCTTGAGACAGATCCAGACCTATCTGAAGGGATTTTTGTATCCTCTTGGAAATGCCTTGGAATGCCTGAGGAGAAGCTGAAGAGTTGCTGGGAAAAAGTAAATCTTGTCCTTCACCCTGGACTTGTTTTCTCCATCAGAAAGTAATGAGTAGGGAGGATCTGATACACATAAACTGATATAATAATGATAATAATAATAATAATAATAACAATAATAATAATAACAAAAACAAAAACAAAAGCTAAAAACAAAACTACAAGGAGTACACAGAACAAACAGGTAGGCAGAGTGACAGGCAAGTGACAAACAGGACTGGAGAGGGAAGGAGAAATAGGGGTGTACATCACCAGCTTTACCACAAGATGATATTATACTGATTTGTTTGTTTGACGATATGATTTTTCTCTATCACAAAGTCTGTCCCGATGCGATTTCGATTCTATTCTATTCAGAAGTCTGCGATCGATAGTATTGTGATACCAAATGCCCATCTCATTTGTAAATAAATGCATTTACAACAACAATTCAAATATGATTTAACCATTTTATTTCTGTTATTACAGACATCAAGCATTAAATTTTTTTTTTCTTAATTAATGAAAAAATAAAAATAAATGACCTGTTTAGTATAGTCTCACATTTCCCATGTTTAAGTGCATTTTTAAAACCGGTTAACTTTAAAGTGCCCTGATGACCTTTCCGTTATAAAGAAACTAAAATAGATATTGAGTTTACATAACATGGCTATCAGTGCCGTGTTTCTTCATCAGGTGAGCGGCCAAAGTTGTTGTGTTTCCCGAGGATTTGAACTCACTTTGACACCTGTTACATACGACATGAGTTTTGTCTGTTGAGCCGTCCTTCTGTCAGAATCCAAAATATTTCCACTGTGTTGATTTAAATCCAGCAAGAGAGTGAATTTCATTATCTGCGTTCTCTGCCTCGACTGCCATGTTGCTGAGGCGGCCGCAGAGCACAGTTGCGCACGGAAAGGGTGACACAGACATTGCCATGGGAATTTCAAAATAAAAGCATATTTCATTAATGATGATATGAATCAATGTTTTACTCGGCTGCGGTTTGCAGCCGAGTGTGATACGGCCGGGATGAGGATCAGTTCCTCCAAATCCGAGGCCATGGTCTTGAGCCGGAAAAGGGTAGCATGCCCTCTCCGGGTCGGGGATGAGGTCCTGCCCCAAGTGGAGGAGTTTAAGTATCTCGGGGTCTTGTTCACGAATGAGGGAAAACTGGAGCGTGAGATCGATAGGCGGATAGGTGCAGCATCCGCAGTGAAGCGGGCGCTGTACCGGTCTGTCGTGGTGAAGAGAGAGCTGAGTCGAAAGGCAAAGCTCTCAATTTACCGATCGATCTACGTTCCCACCCTCATCTATGGTCATGAGCTTTGGGTTGTGACCGAAAGAACGAGATCTCGGATACAAGCGGCTGAAATGAGTTTTCTCCGCAGGGTGTCTGGACTCTCCCTTAGAGATAGGGTGAGAAGCTCAGTCATCCGGGAGGGACTCGGAGTAGAGCCGCTGCTTCTCCACATCGAGAGGAGCCAGTTGAGGTGGCTCGGGCATCTGGTTAGGATGCCTCCTGGACGCCTCCCTGGTGAGGTGTTCCGGGCATGTCCCACCGGGAGGAGACCCAGAGGAAGACCCAGGATACGCTGGAGGGACTATGTTTCTCGGCTGGCCTGGGAACGCCTTGGGATTCCCCCAGAGGAGCTGCTCCAAGTGGCTGGGGAGAGGGAAGTCTGGGCCTCCCTACTTAGGTTGCTACCCCCGCGACCCGACCCCGGATAAGCGGAAGAAAATGGATGGATGGATGGAATCAATAAAAAAGCATTATGTGAAAACAGGAGAAAGGTGTATTTTGTAATGATCCTTTCATGCTAAGTTGTGATGTGAACCAACAGTGATTTATAATAATTTTATAATAATAATTGTGGCGATAATAATAATATAATAATTATGATGATGATGATTGATGCTTAAAAATATGACCCGGGCAATACACAATGAGTCTTAAGTTTTATTAACTGTTAATATTACTAATGTGGTTATAGTGGAATAATAATCCATAAATAATTGGAAAAAAAAACTTGTATGTTAATATATTTTTCTATGACTTCTCATTACGCAAATCTGAAATGAAGGTTTTACCACAAATTCAAATCTGGCAGAGACTCACCTCAAGCTGTACTGCATCACCCATCAACCGTCCATCCGGATATAAGGCCGTCCTCCCTCAGCTCTTCCTGTTTGCCCGTTTTCCAGCCTAGCTGCATATCGCTCGCCTAGTGCTCGTCTTCGTGCTCCTAACTCTGATCAACCTCAGCATGTCTGATCTCGACTCCGGCGCTTCCATGGACTCTCCGGTCCTCCTCGCGGCCGCCGCTGATCCTCCTTCCTCCGCCCCCGCTCGTCTGAGCTCCCGGCACGCCCCTCGCCCCTTTCACTACTCCACGTCTTCATTTCTCCAGTCCAGGGGCATCCACCCGGCGGCCGGCCTCACCTCCGATCAGCTGGAGTCTCTCGCCGCTCTGGTTCCCTCCGGCGACTCTCCACCTCCCTCACCGCCGCTGCCCGTGTCCGGTAAGCGATCCAAGAAGCGATCCCCGCCAAGTGCCGCAGAGGCCGCCCCCGTTCCTCCGGAGCTCCCGCACCGGACATGGGGCCTTTTCCCTCTACAAGCCGCTTCGATGATTCTGCTCCGGCCGCGCCCATCCATGTCTCAGCCTCCCGACCTCCACCCTCCCCGCTTCCTGGCCGGTCTTCGGATCTGCCTCTTCAGGCCAGTGAACAGCTGTCAGCGGCTCTAATTGCCTCGCTCAACGTACTCAATTGATCCATCTCAGCTTCATCCGCACAACGTCAGACCTCCACTCCCGCATTGCTGGATCAGTCAGCTCCCCTGCTTGGTCCCGTGACATACACTCTCGCCTTGGCTGTTGGCGCATGGCAATGGAAAATTACCGCTGGCGGGTGGAGGAGGGGGGTGCAATGACAATATGAAAATACTGCAACGGATGTATACATGCGTACTGTACCTAGCGAGACAAAGGTGGAGGGATACAGATTCTTAAAGGTATTTAAAGGGACGCGCGAAGCCGAGCCACGTGGTGAGTTTTGGCGATCGAACAGAGTGAGTTGTTGTTACAGAGTTATTAGCAAGTTGTTAGCTAGCTACAGTTGGGCCCCAAGCGAGCAAGCAAGTCTATGGATGGGAGTGCGGCTGCGGGTAAGAAACCACGCCAAGCCATAACGCTGGAGAAGAAAGTGGAAATAATAAAATTGCATGATCAGGGATTAACGCAGACGGCGATTGGAGATAAGCTAGGGTTGGTACGTTTGACTGTGGGAACGATTGTAAAAGACAAGGAAAGGATCCTGCAGCATGTTCGGGGCTCAGCTCCCATGAGCTCCACAATAATAACCAAGCAAAGGTCAGGTTTGATCGTGGAGATGGCAAGATTGTTAATCCTTTGGCTGGAAGATCAGAGTCAGAGGCACGTCCCCGTTAGCCTGTCCATGATTCGGGAGAAAGCGCTGAAGATCTACGCATCTCTAAAGCTAAAAGCATCAAGGGATGAGGCGGGTGAGGGCACGTCAGCACAGAGTGAGGGCACTTCAGCACAGAGTGAGGGCACTTCAGCGGGAGGGGGCAGTTCAGCAGAAGACTTCAATGCCTCAAAAGGGTGGTTTCAACGCTTCAAGGAGAGAGCCAATTTCCACAACATCAAAATTCAAGGTTAGCATGTGTTTAATTTCTCTTTTTTTATTTCTTTTTCTTTTTTCTTTTATTTCATTTTTTTATTTTATTTCATTTCTCTTTTTATTACAGTGTTACAACAGCTTCATTACAGTGTTACATCAGCTTAACCGTGTCATGTTTGTGTGCATTTCAACAGGCGAGGCCGCCAGTGGTGATCATGAGGCAGCTGAAGCCTTCCCAGACAAACTAGCTCAGATCATCAGTGATGGATGGTACACTGCACAGCAGGTGTTCAATGTGGATGAAACAGGGCTGTTCTGGAAGCGTTTGCCCGACCGCACCTACATCAGCAGGGGCGAAAGAACAGCACCAGGTCCCAAAGTTTGGAAGGAACGTTTGACCTTGCTGTTTGGAGCGAATGCTGCTGGCGATTGCAAACTGAAACCGCTTTTGGTGTACCAATTTGAAAATCCCAGAGCCTTCAAGAACATTAATTAAAAAGATCTGCCAGTCTATTGGAGCGCAAACCATAAGGCCTGGGTCACACTGGCTGTATTTGAAAATTGGTTCACCAACCACTTTGTGACAGATGTCAGACGATTCTGCAACGCCAGCAGCATTCCCTTTAAAGTCCTGCTGGTGTTGGGCAACACACCTGGGCACCCTGCACATCTCACTGACCTTAACCCAAATGTGAAGGTGGTGTATCTGCCACTCAACACCACATCACTGATCCAGCCAATGGACCAGGGTGTAATCGGCACCTTCAAGGCCTATTACCTGCAGAGAGTCATCCGTTATGCTTTGGAAGCAACTGACAATGACCCAGAAGTCACCCTCAAAGACTTCTGGAAAAAATACAACATCCTGGATGCTGTGCGTAACATTGGTCACTCCTGGGAACGGGTGACGTCCAACAACTTGAGTGGAGTGTGGAAAAAGCTGTGTCCACAGCTTGTTGAGGCTTCACCCAGTTCCCAGGAAGTGACCAGTGTGATCCAGAATGTTGTGGAGATGAGCAGGTCACTGGACCTCCACATCGAGGAGGACGATGTCCAACAGCTGCTGGGTGAAGAAGGAGAGGAGTTGTCTCCGGAAGACCTGATTGAGCTGGACAAGCAAATTATGGATGAGGAGGAGGAGCATCAAGCCACGCCAAGCCCTCTGCCAAAGGTGTTCACAAGGTAGGACTTGGCTAAGGCGTTTCGGACCATACAGGACGGCTTGGCCATGTTTGAGGCACAGGACGCTGATGGGGAGAGGTTCTCCAGGGCTACCAGAGGGGTCATGGACAGCCTGATATGCTACCAGCAGATCCTGGAGTACAAAAAACAAGAACAAGTGCAGAGCAGCATGTTGAGATTTGTAACTAAGGTCCCAGCAGCGCCTCCAGGATCTGCTGCAGCAAGTCAGGAGTCCATGGACACCTCACCCTCTCCCTAGTAATCACGCCTCCCTCCCTCCCGAAAGGTAATGAAATGTTCTAAAAAAGCTAAGTCTGGTCCTCTGGACATTCAAAAAAACTAAGCAAAAAAAAAATGTAGAAACGTTTCATCTTTCGTCCGAAAGACTTCCTCAGTCTGAGGTGCTGTATTCAGCTCAGTCTTATAAATAGCACCCTCTCACAGTGGATCAACCAGTTGGCTGATGACAGCCGAAACCAGCTGCTCACATGATCAAGGAGGATCATCAGCCTAACGATGGATCGATGGATCGTTAACAACGTTTTTACCTTGGATACTGGTGAACACCGTGAAGCCATTTCAGGTCGTTTGTCTAAGAAAAAAATACGAGCTAATGTTAGCATCGTGTTTGTATTTGAGCTGACTTACTGCTTTAAGCGGAGTATAACTTATTAGCTGCCTTAATGTTAGTATGGGACGTAGTTAATAGTTTATTTATTTACCTGATGGAGCCTGATGGAGCCGAAGAGGTAGCGAAAAGTACGGCGGAGCGTTTTGCAGACGGACCACTGTTACTTCCAGTCTGACACAAAGCGAAAATAATCCAGTGGAGCGCGTCAAAGACGGGACATTTTTTCCTTCTCTCCTTTGCATGATAGAAAATTATTGCAAATGCTACACTGACCTGACTGGTCATTTTATTAAGGACTACCAAACATATGTACTTGTAAATATTTTACATATAGCTCCCATGGGAGACTGTAAAATGACAGATTGAATTAGCATTATCACGTCCATTGGTATGTATATGAGGCCATTTACATCACAGACTACAGAATCAGTTGCTATGGCAGATGAAGTTGCTAGGGGAGACTGCAAGTCCTGTCACCTGTCACCTATTCCACGGTCAAGGCGGGATTGCATTGGTCACTTTTATCTGAAGGGGGGATTGTACAGGTGATCCCCAACTTACGAACGAGTTCCATTTCTACGCCGGTTCGTATAGCTGAAACGCCGTAAGTTGAAGCCGCCGCAAGTCGAGAACTACCTGTGTTGGCCACTTTTATCTGAAGGCGGCGGGATTGTACAGGTGGTCCCCGACTTACGAGATTGAATTAGCATTATCACGTCCATTGGTATGTATATGAGGCCATTTACATCACAGACTACAGAATCAGTTGCTATGGCAGATGAAGTTGCTAGGGGAGACTGCAAGTCCTGTCACCTGTCACCTATTCCACGGTCAAGGCGGGATTGCATTGGTCACTTTTATCTGAAGGGGGGATTGTACAGGTGATCCCCAACTTACGAACGAGTTCCATTTCTACGCCGGTTCGTATAGCTGAAACGCCGTAAGTTGAAGCCGCCGCAAGTCAAGAACTACCTGTGTTGGCCACTTTTATCTGAAGGTGGCGGGATTGTACAGGTGGTCCCCGACTTGCGAGATTGAATTAGCATTATCACGTCCATTGGTATGTATATGAGGCCATTTACATCACAGACTACAGAATCAGTTGCTATGGCAGATGAAGTTGCTAGGGGAGACTGCAAGTCCTGTCACCTGTCACCTATTCCACGGTCAAGGCGGGATTGCATTGGTCACTTTTATCTGAAGGGGGGATTGTACAGGTGATCCCCAACTTACGAACGAGTTCCATTTCTACGCCGGTTCGTATAGCTGAAACGCCGTAAGTTGAAGCCGCCGCAAGTCGAGAACTACCTGTGTTGGCCACTTTTATCTGAAGGCGGCGGGATTGTACAGGTGGTCCCCGACTTACGAGGACATCGACTTACAGGCCTTCGGCCTGGAAACCCTGCTATGGACCGTGTCGGTTCATAAGTTTCTCCGCGGAGACACATGCGCTTTAGGTGAACGGCGGTTTTGTCAGGAAGGCATCTTTGTCCTTCCTGGACGAAGGACAAATGGTAAATGGAGCTTATTTATATAGCGCTTTCCAGCCCCCTATGAGGGGCCCCAAAGCGCTTTACAATACCAACCATCCAACCATTCATACACACATTCATACACCGGTAGCGGCAGACTGCCATGCAAGGCGCCATCCAGTCCTACCGGGAGAAACTCGGGGTTAAGTGTCTTGCCCAGGGACACAACGACACATGGTGTGGGGAAACGGGATTCGAACCTCCAACCTTCCGATCGGTGGACGAGTGCCATTACCACTATGCCACGGCTGCCTATCTGCCTATCTGCAAGCTACATGCTGAGTGAAATAAAATTGAATAAAGTTGTTTCACTCCAGTTTTCATGTAAACATTCATACTTTTGAGTGTGGAAAAATGATTGTGTTATACAACAAATACAGAGCTTTATCATTCAATGGGTCTCTGACTTTGTACAGTACTGTAATAGATTTAGTATTTTTATTCTTACAGAATTTGTGTTCTCTCCATATCAGTTTGTTCATTCATTCATTCAACCTTTATTTATACAGGCTGGACTCGTTGAGCCACGGGGACTCATTTACAAGAGGGACCTGTCTCACTCACACCTAGGGTCAATTTAGAGTTAACAATCAGCCTAACATGCATGTTTTTGGACTGTGGGAGGAAACCGGAGCACCCGGAGAAAACCCACGCATGCACGGAGAGAACATGCAAACTCCACCCAGAAAGGCCCCCGGACCAGGATTTGAACCGGGGACCTGCTCGCTTAGAGGCAGCAGCTCTAGTTTGTCATCAATGATAACACCCAAAAAGTTCACCTCACTCACTCTAAAAATCTCAACACCCTCATGTAATTAGTTTTATCTAGATTTAATGATAATTTGTTGAGTTTAAACCAAGTTTGTATTTTGATGAATTCTGTCTTCATCAACATCTCCAAAAGTTTGCTCTGTCTTGTAAAAAGCTGCACTTTCAACCTGCAGAAGGAATGCTGTTGTTGGAATATGGGGGAGATGTTTTGTTTTTGCTACTGGGGGCATGTTTTGAGCACACAAAAGACTCCAGCCCCAGGGGGCCACACACACCTAATGGAATGCAAATTCCTCAATCTGTAATTTGACAGACTCTGGTAAGGGTAGTACTCATCTGAATATTCTGGGAGTCCTAGTGTTAAAGTTAAGCCCCGCTTTCGATCGCGGATGCACACTTCCGGTGGATTCTTCTTCGTTGGTTTTCGGCGGAAAATTCTTCTTCGGGGTCGGCGGCTACTTCCGGTCGGCTAACTAGCATCAAACATAGGAATCGCAAATTAATATTTTGAACGATTCCGGGAAAACCGGACAGTTAGTCCCGGTTCCGAATGATTCTCGATTCTCGATGCCCAACCCTAACCGTAACTCACTCTGCTCCTCTGTCCCGTTCAACCAGCCCCCTCTGCCCCCCCGCCGGCTCACCGTGCCGCTGTCAGCATATCTACAGATCGCCTCGGACGGAGAATGCAGGTATTTAACGATATGCCAATCTGTAATAATTTTAACCGAGCCATATTAGTGCTGGACAATAATTTAATAACGATAAATATTGCAATATACTTTTATTCAATAACGATGATATGAAGTTTAAGCATATTTTCGCTATTTCGATAGGATTTTACAACTTTTCACTGACGTTTTTCTTTTTCTGTTCGGGTTGAAGCTGCTGCTTCAACAACCTGCCCGGACAGAAAAAGCTGTGACACAAAACGTGCGTGGTGACATCGTTGTTACGCAGCGCTCACTCCAGCAGCAGGCGTTAGCAGTAGCAGGCTAAAAGCTAAGCTAGTCTCGACTCCAAAGCGCGTTGTTTTCGCTTCAAAACGAGTGCTCATGAACGTCAGAATGTGACTGAACAAAGTTTCACAAGCGAAGAGAAAGCAGACGACATCACTGATGAGAGGAAACACTAATTCGTTGGTGTGGACGTAGTTCGGTTTTGTTAAACTGCAGGTTTCTTCTGTAGCGAGTCCTCGGTTTCTTTATTTTGCAAAACGTGACAGAGAGTCGTTCTAACTAGCGGTGGGAACATCTACAGTACCTGTAATTTGTTTAATCTGAAGTTTCCACTCAATGAGAGTCAGAAGATGAAGAACAATAAAGTTTGAGCCAACGTGTCTCTGAAACTACGACGTCCTGAAACAAACAGCCCCAGCGCTGCATTTTTTTTAAAATTCAAAATTAAACAAATTCATCAGAAAAAAAACCTGAATGAAAAGGTGCAGAAAGACGAAAATAGTGTTATGATATCTGCCCCTTGTTTTAAAAAAATACAAAAGAACTACAAACAAACAAATAATATATTTGTTGGGTGACCATAGCACTTCCTACTAATAATTCTTATAGCTCTTTTTTGTAAAATAAAAACAAGGTTTGTAATAGTTTTGCATGCTTTTCCCCAAACTTCAATACAACAGATTAAATATGGAACAATCATTACATTATTCAATATATTCAAAACTTTGTCATTCAAAAACTATTTTACTTTATACAGTAATGCAATTGATTTTGTTATTTTTATTAAGTAATTTCCATGAGATTTCCATGTCAGCTTCTAATCAATAACGACACCCAAAAGTTTTATTTAATTAACTATGAATGTCAATGCTGTAAATTTTAAAGTTGTTTAAAGTTAAAACTATTAATATTGACACAGTTGAGAATTTTATGGCAAGAAAGTTCATGCTCAATAATCCAGGTACCAAATCCAATAATTCTCAGTCGGGTCATCTGGACAGTTTCTTTTTTATAGAAACTGGATGGAGGATGAAACGTGTCTATAAAAAAGAAAGTGTCCAGATGACCCGACTGAGAATTATTGGGTTGAGAATTTTATGTTTATTTGATGGTGATTTCCATCTTTTTGGAGGCTAAATACAAATACAAGGTGAACATTAATTTATTTGTATAGTTTATAGTTTTTTTTAGGCTTTTATATTGTTTATATCGATATCGAATTATATTGTTATCGACCGAAATTAAGAACTATATGTGATAAAAATTTTGACCATATCGTCCAGCCCTAAGCCATATGTTCATTTCCTAATTGTTCCCTTCTACATGTGTGCAGCCTCTGCAAGGAAGCACACCCATGGTCCATCTGCCCTTCCAGTCAGCCCCCCTCAAGGCCCTTTGCGGGCCCAGACGCTGATCTCTTACTCTCTGTCTACCCCCGTTTTAATTTCTGAGCTAGCCTCGTTGCTTCAGACCCACCCTGATCAATCTTTTGTTAATTTCCTCCTCACCGGCCTTTCCTAGGGATTTCTCATCAGAGTTTCCCACCCTCTTTCCGCCTCCCTAGTGTGTCCCAACTTGCGCTCAGCGCTTAGGGAACCTGACATCGTGGCCCAGCTCCTCCGTAAGGAAGTGTCTAAAGGCTTCATGATAGGCCCCTTTGTGTCCCCACCCCTTTCCCCTCTTTCGACTCAGTCCCTTAGGCGTGGCCACTCGGAAGTTTTCTAATAAAAAGCGTCTTGTCCTTGATCTCTCCGCCCCTCATTTCGGCCCTCATCCCAACATCAACTCTCTCATTCCAAAACCCCCCTTTTCTCTCTCGTATGTCTCATTCGACCACACCATCCCTCTTATTAAAACCGCTGGCAGACGCGCATGGCTAGCCAAAGCGGATATTTCCGAAGTGTTTGAAGTAGTGCCCGTCCATCCATCCCAATGGCACCTTCTTGGCGCTAAATGGGACGGCTCTTTTTATTTTGCAGTGAGGCTCACCTTTGGCTGCCGCAGCAGCCCCAGCTTGTTTAATAATCTCTCCGAGGCCCTCTGTTGGATCCTCCTCAATGTCCTCAGAATCCCAGCCGTCCTACACGTGCTTGACAACTTTCTTTTAGTAATAATAACAATAATAATTAATTCAATTTATAACGCACTTTTCATTAGTGAAAATCTCAAAGTGCTACACACATTCATACACCAGTAGCGGCAGACTACCATGCAAGGTGCTTTCCAGTCCTACCGGGAGCAACTCGAGGCTAAGTGTCTTGCCCAAGGACACAACGACACATGGTGTGGGGAACCGGGATTCGAACCGCCAACCTTCCGATCGGGGGACGACTGCCATTACCACTACGCCACGGCCTAGTAGACCCCCCTTCTCCGTCCCCAGGGCCCTCTCTCACCAGGCTCCGTCAGCTCTTTCACCGTGTGGGGGTTCCCTTATCTGACGAGAAGACCGTGGGCCCAGTTACCAGATTGGATTTCTTAGGGATCACTCTGGATTCAGAACTGCTGATGGCCTCTCTTCCGGAGGATAAGCTCGCCCGCATCCTGGAGTTTTCCCAGACCTATGCATCCGCCGTGTCCATTTCAAAACGCCAGCTTCTCTCTCTGCTAGGCTACCTCAATTTCGCGATCCGCATTATTTCCCAAGGCCGTTCTTTTACATCCCGCTTGGCGTTGCTCGATCTGGCAAACTCGGTCCCTTCCTTGGGAGATTGCATCTCTCTAGATGATGGTTGTCGCTCCGATTTGGCTTTCTGGTCCAAGTTGCTGTCAACATGGAACGGCATCTCTTTCTTCTATGATGACGTTGTAATATCGGCCCATTCCATGTGTAAGGGGTTATGAGGAGGTCAATATTAATACTGACCTCTTTACCTTAATTAATTTACTTATTCAGATTGAATAGTAAATTCACGGATTCTGTTCTTTTTCAGTTTACCCAATATTTCTGTGATCTTTATGATGGATAAATAAACAGAGCCATTAAGTGACAATGGACATTGACTTAGTTTGATATGTCAAAGAGACACTATCATTTATTTAAAATAAATCAACTAAATTAACACCATTACACTTGATTGACATGATTTCACTTTCTTTCAAATTAATACGTCAGCACACTTAAATTTAACACAACAGACTTCAATATTGGATGTTAACATATTTAGTCTGTGGGCTCTTCAGCTTAATTATAGTTTCCAGCTTAGATAGAGAGGGGAAAGAGTAGGAGGAAAGATTTAAGAAGAAATTATCGTGAGCATGATACCAGAGTGACACTTCTCCTCCGACTTCTGCTAAAATCCAGGTACGTTTTGTAAACAGCTCTTTACCTTTTGACGACGGCCCGGTAAGAGGGAAGACCTTGTAGCTTTTCAGATGCACGGGTCCTTGTGGGAACCAGTACAATACCTTCAAGCAGGGTTCTGGTTTACGTTTTCCAACGTCTCCTGGTTTTCGCTTGGTCATCAGAGAATATGTCAGCTTCAGGCCTCTGACTTCAAGATAAACTTATTCCAGGAAGGAATAAACAAAGTTCTTGAGCTTACGCTTGTTCGAAGTGGACCCATAACAACATGTTATCAGTCCCAGCTGGATGACGAGTCCTTAGCGCGTGACTTGTGGTCATTCAGCTCTTTGGAAGGTTCACATCATCTTTCGAAGCTCCCAGAAACTCTGAGGAACCTGCTGGTTCCTTCCAAACTCTGCAGACTCTTGCAGACTCTTGCAGACTCTTGCAGACTCTTGCAGACTCTGCGTTCCAGCCACAGCTTAGAACTTAAAGCAGGATTCAAAGAGAGGAGTTCACTTGTCTTATCACGACCCAAGGTTACAGCCAGAGCAGAGGGAGATTTGTTTAGGAAAAGACAGAGAAGCTGGAGCCTTGTTCATGAAAAACAACGGATTACTGTCCTCTGAGTTTCTAAACAAAACCGTCCGGTCTCTGTGACCCGAGACTGCACCTTTGACACAGCAGTGAACACAGTTTAAACTCTTACAGAATAACACAGCTTAAAAGCACACATCATGAAAATGACAAAAGTTATTCTTTTGATCACATCAGCCTAAAATCAAAGATAGAAATAGTCTCTTTTGGTGACTATATTTATCAGATTACAGCTAAATGAATGATTTTGTAGTAAATGTCTTGCTTTACTGAAAGGTCAGTAAAGGTCATCACTGGACAGTTCAAAAACCTTAATTTGACCCTGGGTAGGTCCACTACATCTCCCCCCTTTTGGAAGCCATCGCCAGTCCTTGGGGATGGGGTCCAACACGAAAGGAAACCTTGAACTGTCTTTGATCTTGAAGTAATCCAGCAAGTGGAAAAGAAAAATCAAAAATTATAATCCCATAAAGTTTTTGAAATTCCATACTGTTCGGTAATCCCATTGCGAAAAGC
>JBBPBX010015924.1:8985-29059 GCA_038048925.1 Garcialebias charrua
CCATGCTCTTTCTTGGCAACAACAGTCTTTCTTTTTATTTTATTTTCCACCTCTGGATCATTAGTGTTGGACAAACTTACTTCTAAGTATTTCCACTTTTTCACTGTAAGTTTTACTCCTCTGCTCATCAGGTACTGTGTTTCTGGAGAGTCTCAGTCATCGTTTTTAATAATTGTTTGGATCAGGTACTTCCTCATCTGCAGGTTTAGCTGAACTGATCGTTGTTGTATAGTTATGATAGTCTGAATGTTTTGTTTTTATGTAATTGTTTCACACATGTACATTTGTTGGTGATTATTACACCATAAAATAATATCCAATAGTAAAAATTGTTACAATGCTAGCGCTGACTAATAAAGGGACAGTTCAAACCTATGAAGTGGGTTTCATGGGAAAACATAAAACTTGACAGCATTTCAGGCAATTTATTATTATTAAAAAAAAATTGCACCACTTTACTTCTCAGTTACCATACCATACCATACCATACCATTTTATTTATAAAGCACTTTAAACAGGAACAAGTCCACACCAAAGTGCTGGACAAACAAACACGCAACAGGCAACACAGACAATGAAGTACAACACGAAAAACATAAAAACATTGCAGATCATAAATCAAACGATCCAATACAAATCAGCTGGCATTGAAAGCAATGGAGTAGTAGTGAGTTTTTAACCGGGATTTGAAAACCGAGAGGGAGGGGGCCTGTTTGATGAGCAGCGGTAACTCGTTCCAGAGTCTTGGGCCTGCTACAGAGAACGCCCTGTCACCTCTGCGCTTAAGGCGAGTTTCTGGAACTCTTAAGAGTACCTGATCCTCTGACCTCAAAGCTAGCCAAGGATATATAGTTATACTAGCCAAGGATGTATAACTCGTGTGTTGAAATATATGTTTTACATGGATCATTATTGTAACATACATTAGAACAACAGACTTTACTGTAAATAATCTTTGACTTTTAGCTTAATAGAAGTATAGTACAAAAGTGATGCAGTGCGGTTTTGTTAAAGAGCATTCATGTGATATAGCATCAACTGAGTGTGAGTGAGAGAGTGAACGGTTGTTTGTCTCATTTGCCTCTGTGTCCCTGTGATGGACTGGAGACCTGTCCAGGGTATCCCTGCCTCTTGCACAGTGACTGCTGGATATGAGCATCAGTGACCCCAGCAACCCAAAAAGGAAAAAGCTAGGGGGACAAAAATGAATGGATGGATGTTTATTGTTCGTTTTGAATCAAAGACAGTTGCTGTCTTCATTGCCCCACTCATGATGAAAAGCAATCTTTGCTCTGGCCCAGTACAGAGTTGGTGTTTGTTTTTTTAATGTTAGTTTTATTTTCCTCCTGGCAACTGCTGTACTAATTGTACCCAACACCATATTTTTTCAACAAGGAAATATTATCCTTATGGTAAAATATTCAGAAACAGCCCTGAATAATAAATAAGTGAAAAAAAATCGTAATTACCGGTAGCAATATGCTTTTCAAAATTCCCAAAGACTAAGTTGTACTAAACTGTAATTGTTGTTTGAGCACATTTCAATAAAAATCTGAGAAAAGTGGCTTAAAATTCCCATAAAATGGATGGATGGATGGATGGATGGATGGGTGGGCCTCTGAGATTTGTAGAAATTGGCTTTGCTCCTGGCCCTACTTATACTCACATGGCTTGACTGTCCAATAAGATCTAAATGTTTAATTATTTATTAAGAGATATCTACTGCAGGTAGATTTCTAGGCGCAACCAAGGTGTTGAGGGAATCCGTTTTGGTGGCCGTTTTTTGCTCAGTTTGAGGCAAGTAACAGCACACCTGCACATAAACTCCCCCCCTCTCCTGATGGCCAGGTGCTGGCGCTGTCCTCATACAGCGTAAGGCGATCATTTATCAAGATTAACGCCCGGAAGGCCTCTGGTCCTGACAACATACCTGGTCGTGTGCTGAAGGACTGTGCAGGGGAACTCGCAGCGGTCTTCACGGACATCTTTAACATCTCACTGAGCCAGGCCATCGTCCCCACCTGTTTCAAAGCCACCACCATCATCCCTGTCCCAAAGAAGGCAACGCCCGCATGCCTCAATGACTATCGCCCAGTAGCACTCACCCCCATCCTGATGAAGTGCTTTGAACGGCTAGTCATGAAAAGCATCACATCTGTCCTCCCTGCCTCCCTGGATCCCTTCCAATTTGCATACCGACCTAATCGCTCAACCGACGATGCCATCTCCTCTGCCCTCCACACAGCTCTCACACATCTGGACACGAAGGACTCTTATGTTAGAATGCTGTTCATCGACTTCAGCTCGGCATTCAACACCATCATCCCCCAACAGCTCATCCATAAACTGGACAGTCTGGGGCTGAACACCTCAATGTGTAACGCCAAAAATACACTACATGCGTTCCGGCTCCGCCCCGCTCCGCAGGTCGCAGCTGAGCGAGTCCAGTTTTCACTTCCTCCGCTCAGCTCAGGTCCGCATGGATGCGCCGCTCCGAGACGCATGCGCGGGAATTGCGAGATCGCGCGATAAATCAAGTGATAAATAAGTAAGTCAGAACAAAACAATTCATTCGGTGGAAGAAGGAGAACAACAGTAGAGACTGCTGCCTTGATCTTCTCTCGTAAATGAGCGACAGGACATGGTTTGAGCAACAGGAAGTGATGTATTACATTTCAGAATAAAATACTTTATTTATTTATTTATTTCTTGTATTGCGTTTGTAGGCGTAGTCATAAATGATAGTTTGACAGCATTTTTGTACAAATAAATCCGTATAGAGCTAGGATTAAGTCCGCCCGTGGTGATTTTATTTTGTAAATACGGAAGTTGTGCTCGTTCCTTTTCCTGTTGGTGCGACGTAATCTTCAAAAGTTGACTCCGGCACAGCTCCGGCGTCCGGCAGAAATAGAAAAATTTCTAATTTTGACGGACTGCCGTCCGCTCTCCGCATCTCGCTACCGCCGTGCGGAGCCAGTGTAAACGCTCTCATTGATTATAATGGGTGCGTATTTGCTACGGAGGTCGGACCGGAGCGGGGCGGAGCCAGAACGCATGTAGTGTATTTTTGGCGTAACTGGCTGCTAGACTTCCTGACCGGGAGACCACAGACAGTACGGATTGGGAGTAACACATCTAGCACCATCACATTGAACACAGGGGCCCCACAAGGATGTGTGCTGAGCCCCCTTCTATTCACCCTGCTAACACACGACTGCACACCATCGTACAGCTCCAACCACTTCATCAAGTTTGCGGACGACACAACAGTGGTAGGTCTCATCAGCAACAACGATGAGACGGACTACAGGAACGAGGTGAGCCGCTTGGCCTTGTGGTGCGGACACAACAATCTCACTCTCAACGTGGAGAAGACAAAGGAGATTGTCGTGGACTTCAGGAAGAGGGATGCACAACATGCCCCTCTGACCATCAACAGCACCGCAGTGGAGAGAGTGGACAGCACCAAGTTCCTGGGAGTGCACGTCTCGAAGGACCTGTCCTGGAGCAGGAACACTGCAGCACTGGCCAAGAAGGCTCACCAGCGCCTCTACTTTCTCCGCAAGCTGAAAAGGGCTGGAGCTTCAACCCCCATCATGTGCACCTTCTACAGGGGTGCCATAGAAAGTGTCCTGACCAGCTGCATCACGGTGTGGTTTGGTGCATGTACTGCATCATGCCGCAAGAGCCTCCAGCGCATCGTGAGAGCAGCTGAGAAGATCGTCGGCACCTCCTTGCCCTCACTGCAGGACTTACACAGCAAACGCCTCACTCGGAAAGCCCACTGCATGGCAGGTGATCCCACACACCCACTACACAGCCGCTTTAGACTGCTGCCATCAGGGAGGAGACTGAGGAGTCTCCAGGCTCGAACCAGCAGACTGAGAGACAGCTCTGTCCATCAGGCAGTCAGAATGCTAAACACTCTGCCTGCTCTGCCTCCCCTCCCATTTGAACTGCCTTAACACAAAAAACTTTCTCACACATTACCACTCAACACAAAGTTTTTAACACTGGACCCTGTGTCATCAAACGGGTTATTCACTAAACTCTCGGTCATGTGCTCATTCAGTTTGCACTACTTCTCATATTTGCACTAATGTTTGTATTACATTACTGCCTATAGTCATACTACTGTTTACATTCACTGTTTACATTTATTAATACGGTTTACATTTATTACTACTGTTTACTAGCCTGGCCCTCGCCTTCCTGCACAGCTCCGCTCAATTCTCATTTCCCTTCACTGCACAGTCTGGGACTTCTCTCATAGACAAGGATTTCTCCGGTAGATTTTTGACCGGACCAATCAGAGAACAGAAGGGGCGGAGTTTTTGGCCCCTAACCTACGCCCCCACCTGTCCCAGCGCAGCCAGCTCGCAGCCGCATGTTCTCATTCAAAGCGATGCAGGACTGTTGTATAAATGACACAAATGTATTAATTTCCCCTTCTTAATCCCTTATCTGGAGTTTTCTTTTGTTTTTTTGGCCAAAAGTCAAGTGTTCGCTCCCTCCTCCCTCCTCCTCCTCCTCCTCTCCCTCCGCTGAACAAGGAAATGCCCCCACCTGTCCCAGCGCGCAGCCAGCTCGCAGCCGCATGTTCTCATTCAAAGCGATGCAGGACTGTTTTATATGTGACACAAATGTATTAATTTCCCCTTCTTAATCCCTTATCTGGAGTTTTCTTTTGTTTTTTTGGCCAAAAGTCAAGTGTTCGCTCCCTCCTCCTCCTTCTCCTCCTCTCCCTCCGCTGAACAAGGAAATGCCCCCACCTGTCCCAGCGCGCAGCCAGCTCGCAGCCGCATGTTCTCATTCAAAGCGATGCAGGACTGTTTTATATGTGACACAAATTTATTAATTTCCCCTTCTTAATCCCTTATCTGGAGTTTTCTTTTGTTTTTTTCCCAAAAGTCAAGTGTTCGCTCCCTCCTCCTCCTCTCCCTCCGCTGAACAAGGAAATGCCTCAGGTTGTCACGAGAGAATTAAAGTCAGGTTTTAAGTTGCTGCCCGAGTCCCATCAGATTTCCTGGTCTTCTGGTGTGTTGGACCAGCGCTCCATGGTTTTATTTTATTTTATTAGGACGTTTTATTATCATATAAACACAGAATATACAACGGAGCGAGAGAAAATTCAGCAGGAGGCGGAGCTGAAGTCAAGTTCAGCAGACCACGGGGAAGCAGCCATCAGCAGAGCCCACGCCTCCAGCAAGAATCGTTTTTCAATGGACAGGTCCCANATCTTCAAAAGTTGACTCCGGCACAGCTCCGGCGTCCGGCAGAAATAGAAAAATTTCTAATTTTGACGGACTGCCGTCCGCTCTCCGCATCTCGCTACCGCCGTGCGGAGCCAGTGTAAACGCTCTCATTGATTATAATGGGTGCGTATTTGCTACGGAGGTCGGACCGGAGCGGGGCGGAGCCAGAACGCATGTAGTGTATTTTTGGCGTAACTGGCTGCTAGACTTCCTGACCGGGAGACCACAGACAGTACGGATCGGGAGTAACACATCTAGCACCATCACATTGAACACAGGGGCCCCACAAGGATGTGTGCTGAGCCCCCTTCTATTCACCCTGCTAACACACGACTGCACACCATCGTACAGCTCCAACCACTTCATCAAGTTTGCGGACGACACAACAGTGGTAGGTCTCATCAGCAACAACGATGAGACGGACTACAGGAACGAGGTGAGCCGCCTGGCCTTGTGGTGCGGACACAACAATCTCACTCTCAACGTGGAGAAGACAAAGGAGATTGTCGTGGACTTCAGGAAGAGGGATGCACAACATGCCCCTCTGACCATCAACAGCACCGCAGTGGAGAGAGTGGACAGCACCAAGTTCCTGGGAGTGCACGTCTCGAAGGACCTGTCCTGGAGCAGGAACACTGCAGCACTGGCCAAGAAGGCTCACCAGCGCCTCTACTTTCTCCGCAAGCTGAAAAGGGCTGGAGCTTCAACCCCCATCATGTGCACCTTCTACAGGGGTGCCATAGAAAGTGTCCTGACCAGCTGCATCACGGTGTGGTTTGGTGCATGTACTGCATCATGCCGCAAGAGCCTCCAGCGCATCGTGAGAGCAGCTGAGAAGATCGTCGGCACCTCCTTGCCCTCACTGCAGGACTTACACAGCAAACGCCTCACTCGGAAAGCCCACTGCATGGCAGGTGATCCCACACACCCACTACACAGCCGCTTTAGACTGCTGCCATCAGGGAGGAGACTGAGGAGTCTCCAGGCTCGAACCAGCAGACTGAGAGACAGCTCTGTCCATCAGGCAGTCAGAATGCTAAACACTCTGCCTGCTCTGCCTCCCCTCCCATTTGAACTGCCTTAACACAAAAAACTTTCTCACACATTACCACTCAACACAAAGTTTTTAACACTGGACCCTGTGTCATCAAACGGGTTATTCACTAAACTCTCGGTCATGTGCTCATTCAGTTTGCACTACTTCTCATATTTGCACTAATGTTTGTATTACATTACTGCCTATAGTCATACTACTGTTTACATTCACTGTTTACATTTATTAATACGGTTTACATTTATTACTACTGTTTTACATTTATTACTACTGTTTACATTTACACTACTTTTATATCTACACTACTGCTGATACATATACAGTATTCTCTGACTAGCCTTATCTAAGGATGCCAAATGTGCCTTATGTGCCTTACTGCATATGCCACTTTGCCTCTATACCAACATCAACTACCTCATACATATACTGTGTACATTAACTCATATGCTGCTGTGCCACTCTTTGCAAATGTCAATGCTAGAACCTTCAGTTTATTTTATAGATATACTTTTTATACTTTTTATACTACTATGAAAAAACTCAGGACAGTATTACACTTTTATTATTTCATTTTATGCTTATGTTCATTGGGTGTTTGGTGTTTTAGGGGTGTTTGGTGTTTCAGTGTTGGTGTAAATTTTCATACTTTTATACTACTATGAAAAAACTCAGGACAGTGTTACACTTTTACTATTTTATGCTTATGTTTATTAAATGTTTTAGTGTTTAGTGTTTAGATAGTTACTGTTGCACCGAGGGACTGAGAGAAACGCAATTTCAATCCTGTGTATGTCCTGTACATATTGCAGTTTTGACAATAAAGTTGACTTTGACTTTGACTTGACTTTGACTTAGAATCACTTCTCTGTTTTTTGCAGATGATGTGGTCCTATTGGCTTTATCAGATCGTGATCTACGGCTTTCACTGGAGCGGTTTGCAGCCGAGTGTGATGCGGCCGGGATGAGCCATGGTCTTGAGCCGGAAAAGGGTAGCATGCCCTCTCTGGGTCGGGGAGGAGGTCCTGCCCCAAGTGGAGGAGTTTAAGTATCTAGGGGTCTTGTTCACGAATGAGGGAAAACTGGAGCGTGAGATCGATAGGCGGATAGGTGCAGCGTCCGCAGTGAAGCGGGCGCTGTACCGGTCTGTCGTGGTGAAGAGAGAGCTGAGTCAAAAGGCAAAGCTCTCAATTTACCGATCGATCTACGTTCCCACCCTCATCTATGGTCATGAGCTTTGGGTTGTGACCAAAAGAACGAGATCTCGGATACAAGCGGCTGAAATTAGTTTTCTCCGCAGGGTGTCTGGACCAGAGGCGGCCGCCACTAGAGGGCGCTAGGGGCGCCGTCCCTCCTTGGAACTGCAGCTCTTCTTCTTCACCATTTGAAGATTTTTTTTTATTTTTTATAAAAGTGAAATAATAAAATAAAAATATTTCGAAATGCATGCATATATGTTTTTAGTTGTGTAGGATAAATATTTTATGAGTAATGATTGTTTGTTTCAAAAAACGTTTTCTGATTGTGAGTGACGTACTTCCGGTTTCCCCGCTCGGCGCCGCCTGGGGGCTTTTCCCATGCTTTTCCATTGAATCTAATTATAACTAGCGGCCGCTAGCGGCCGTAGCTTATGTCCCATCTGTACAAAACTTTTGGACTGTACAGGTCGCATTTTCCGTCGCCCTCGAGCCTGGACTCGTCTCTTATCGCCACGGATCGCCAGCACTTCCGGTTCGAGCCGAGGAAGGAGGGGGAGCGGGGGACCATCTCTGTTTACAGTCAGAGCTGATCACACGGCCAACTAGCGACGTTGAAACAGCTGTAATTATTAATGGTGCCTTTCTACACAGGTAAGCAAGTAATAATTAGTGAGTTTAATAAATCGCTGAGCACACATGAGCAAAGTTTGAGCTGTTCTCATCTGTGTTCGGGACGTGGTGGTGTGTGTGGGTGGTTGTTGCAGTCACAGTAGCTAGTAGCTGTGCTCATGGTTGTGGTGTACTGCAACATTATAAAAGTTGCTACTTGCTAGTTATAAACCCGAATGTGTGAAGACGACTCCTGTCTGTCCATCTTCAGCTCATCATGAACTGTTTACTCCTCAGAGTGTCTGTCTGTGTTAGTTAACTTTTGTCTCGTTTCGTTTAGCAGCAGTTGCAAATTTTCTGATGAATAAATCTGAATGAATAAATAAACTTTAGTTTTAGTTTAGTTTAGTTAAACTTTAGTTTCATTATAAGTTGTGCTGTTGTTTCAAAGACACTCTAAACTTAAATAAATCAAGTAGCAGAAAGATTTAAGCATTAAATAGTTTGAATTTTTCATGTTATGAAACAGTGATTATATAATTATTTGAATTTAATTTTAATATTATAAAGATCACTGTGGATGGAATGCAATTGAAATAACCTGGATATTATTATTTATGCTGTATTAAGAAAGTTAAAATGTGATTACATATGTGTACACAAAGCACTTCAAGCAATGTGGAAAATGCTAAAAAAAAATACATAATTAATGTGCCTTCTGTACTTTCTTTACAGAAAAAAATCCACACAACACCTTCATCTCTACACACCGGCATCCAATCTACCACCTGTGTAACAGACAGGTGGTGTACAGAAGAAGATCCAAGATGTCCAGCTTAACCTCATCATGCAGCAGGTGACTTCCCATATCCCAAAAGTGAGTATTTTCACTTGTGGTGTTTTACTATTTTTAACACTGTATTGATCTGGAGAATGAAAACAAAGTCTCTTGCAAGTTACTAGCTTATTAACATTGAAACATTTAAGGTACATTTATATGGTGAAATGTTATATATGCTAAGATGCATTAGGAGTCAACTCAGGACCTTTAATATTAGGAATATTTAAGAGAACTCTGGTACTAAAAAAATACAGTAGATTGATTCTATTTATTTGCTCTCTCCACTGCACACCTGTAGAAGGAGGTGAGGTCTGAACTTCTCAGACCAGCTCATCTCAGCCGTCTGAGGAAGTAGAGTCTCTGATGAACTTTCGTGATCAGGCTGGTGGTGTTGTTGCTCCAGCTGAGGTTATCGTTCATGTGTACCGTACACCTAAGTACTTGTAGCTGGAGACCACTTCCACTGCAGATCCTCCTATGTTCAGTGGGGTGTGTGGGGTTTGTTTGTTCCTTCTGAAGTCCACAATCATCTCCTTTGTCTTCTTCACGTTGATGTGAAGGTTATTGTCCTTGCAGGACCCAGAGCCTCTTTATCATAAAGTGGAAGAAAAGACCCTTAGACCAGTCTGGTGGGTGACCAACTTAAGGAGACTGATATCGGATTTTAGGTCACTTCAGTTTCTTTAACAACAAACATGAACATGGCTGGCTGTGAGGGGCAAACACATGACATATAGTAGCTAAAAGACAGATGCTTAAACTGCTAAGCTTCAGCAAAAAGAGGAAAATATTGATGAGTAGCAAAACACTAGCTAAAGTAGCATTTTTTTGCTGAAAGTATCAAAATGCTAGTTAAAAGTAGCAGAAAAGTAGCAGAACAGTAGCTAAAATCTCAACAAGATAAAAAAGAAAACAGATTTAAGAGAATAATGTTTAAGGGAAAGTTTCATATTTTGAAAGATATAAAACTAGCAACAAAAAAGTAAGCTGAAATTAGCACAAAATATGTAAAAAGAACAATAAAGTGGTCATAGTGTTATGATTTCAAAGGTTTACCCAGTTGGTAATGAGACCCAGAACGACACAAGACGAAGAGGTGCAAAAGTAACAGTGTTTATTATTTACAGTGCAAGTCTATATACTGTACACATGTACAGGGATCTTCTGGATTTCCTAGAAGATGAAACAAACTGTCAGAAAGGCTTGACCAGAAGGCTCTTTCAAGATGATTGATCTAGTTTTGTTTGTTATTTTACAGAGAAATCCTTAGTTCCTTGAGATGAATCCCAGAGGGCGAAATGAGGCAGGCAAGTGGTTGGAGGGCAAGACACGATGAGCAGACAACTGGTCCCAGGACCAAGATGGAAACGAGGACTGGAAACACAACAAAAAACAAGGTAAGTGTCTCTCAAAGTACTGTACTCAGAAACTGGCTAGAAGCATAAATACCATGAGTAGGCATCAATGCTCCAGCGAAGAGTACTTGACTGCAGCCTTAAGTATAAGTGGAGCTCATCAGGTGGATCACAGTAAAATAGATCATTTTTCTTCCCCATAAATCAGTTATTTAAAATCTAATCTGGAATCATTCCTCCTTGTTAGACTTCAGTTGACCTGTTTAAGTTGGGCCAAATTTGTTATTATCTTTTGATTTATTTTTCATTGAAATTTAATTATTTGTTAGTTTATTTTTGGAACTGTTAAATTGAATTATTTGGTGGATTTTTGAACACCTTTGTCCTTATTTAAGTCTGGACCCTCACAATTCTATTTATGTTATGAACTTGTATTACTAAAATAATAACAGAATATGATAGAAGTTGTCTAACAATTGAAAAGTGGAAGCAGAACACTCCCATTCTCTTTTCACACTGATGCCTCAAACAAGGTGAAGATGAACCATGTTTTATTAATGATAGTTTTATACAAATGGATACACCTGATATATACAAATAAAAAACATGAACAAACTTACTTTACAGTATACAAACATAATTATGCATACTTCTACACATGCTCAAATTTTTTTTATGGCGCCCCCCCATAAAAAAATATCACCAGCCGCCACTGGTCTGGACTCTCCCTTAGAGATAGGGTGAGAAGCTCAGTCATCCGGGAGGGAATCAGAGTAGGGCTGCTGCTTCTCCACATTGAGAGGAGCCAGTTGAGGTGGCTCGGGCATCTGGTTAGGATGCCTCCTGGACACCTCCCTGGTGAGGTGTTCCGGGCATGTCCCACCGGGAGGAGACACAGAGGAAGACCCAGGACACGCTGGAGGGACTCTCGGTTGGCCTGGGAACGCCTTGGGATTCCCCCAGAGGAGCTGCTCCAAGTGGCTGGGGAGAGGGAAGTCTGGACCTCCTTACTTATGGTGTGCTCACACCGAGCAGCTTTTCAGCAGCAGGAGCATCCAGTTTACATGTAAAGTCAATGGTGGACGCGCTTCCAGCCACGTCTTGGCATCTGGCGTCACGTCGCGTGCGTGTTGAGCGTGCTAGGAAGCGTTTTTCCGTGCACGTGAACCGGCTTCAGCCTCCAAACCGGGCGTTCAACATGCTGAAGATTTCGCGGTTCAAACTTTCAAACGCTGCTCAACTTTACCTGATTGGTTGGTGTGTCAACCAATCAGGGAGAGTCGGGGGGAGAAGAGAGGGGGAGAAGAGAGGAGGAGAAGAGAGGGGGAGAGTCCCTATGTGACGCGGAAACGAGGGTGCGCGCGCACTATGTGACGTATTGTTTGTGGGACACAGAAAAGACCCGCGAGGTCGTGTACTATGGAAGAGAAACTCATTGTAGCTGTGTGTTCGCGACAAGTCCTTCACGACCAGTCAAGTCTGCTCCACAGAGACGGAAATAAAAAGCTCCTCGCCTGGCGGAGTGCGCAGGACTCTGTGCGCAGGACTCTGTATACCGGTAAGCTCCTCCCACACACCCAGCAGCTGTTTCGCGTTCTGGCGTTCAGATTTGGACACACTGCATTCACAAGTGCGTCCACTTGCGTGCGTGACGAGCTTTTTGGAGGTTGAAACGCTGTTCGGTGTAACCACACCATTAGGCTGCTACTCCCGCGACCCGACCTTCGGATAAGCGGAAGACAATGGATGGATGGATGGATGGATACTGCAGGTAAGACAGCGATTGTTCATAACGTCGTCACAGAATCCTACTTCAAAAAATCTGAACCATTGTCTCAAGTCTTTGTTTTGCATCAATGTTTTCCTTTCACCCTCACAGTCTTTGTTTTGTTGATGTGAGGATTTTTGTGTGTACTGTATATGTGTATGGGTGAAAACAGCATTAATCAACTTAAGCGCATTATGCGTTGCACTCTTCATGTACAAATGTGAATGTAGCTGAAACATGTGAGAGGGAGGAGGTTCCCTTTCAGTTGGTCTCTCGGTGCAACATACTTGCTATGGGAATTGCGCCCCCGCGCGATTACCTGAAGGAATATACTCACGCCTTTACGGCAAGGGGCGTCACCGCCGCGCCAGAGGCCCCGCCCTCTGGTTACTTAAGCGGCTTGCGTCCCTCCATCTTTCTCTTTTTTGCCCTTCACCTCGCTTAAGCCTGAACTACCTCTTCGCAGGATGTCTTTGTTGCTTCATCGCTCAACCAGAGGTGAGCTTGCTCCCTACACAGAGCGCATAGAGAATTATTCCTGAGTACTGCTAGACTGGCGAGGGCTGGTCTGGCACATTTCTCTTAACCCCGAAGTATTTTCTTCTCCTCTCTCTACAGGTTGCTTCGCTCGACGGTGCTAACCATGCCACAAGAAAAAAGCTACCTCGCTAACTCCTAGCGAGCTAGCCAGCGAAAGCGACGCGACGGAGGAGACTTTTCAAGGAAAAAGAAAGAAGATTTTGGAAGGACTCGCTCGCCTCATCTCGGACATGCCTCCGGAGAAAGGAAAGCGAAAGGCGAGACTTCCAAGGAAAACCAATGGGACGGCGAGCCAACCTCGCGTGCCTGTCCCAGCGGATGTGGCTTTTCCCTCGCACCAACGGACACCCACGAGGCCTGTCCAATCTGCTTGGGGATGCTGCATGCAAAAACAGCACTGGATACGCCCGACTTTTGCCCACACTGCAGTCTCATGATGGATGCGGTGCTGAGGCATCAGGTTGACCTCGTCGCCAAGGCCATGGGCTCTTCAGCGACTCCAACGGACGCGGACACCACGGAGCCCCTCACTCCCACGCCGGAGCTCAAGAACATGGCTCTACATGACAGCACACGTGTCGAATGGGACGACAGCCCTGACGTGCTGGCTCCCATGGTGGACCTAACAGTCGAATTTGACACCCGGGGCATGATGAACGAGGACGAGATCTGGATTTCAGCCTCGGGCGAATTTTCAACGGAGGAGGTGGACATAGAACTGAAGGATCAGGGTGAAGACCTCTCCCAGACCCCAGTACCTGTGCTCCCAGAAACTGACTTTTCCATCCCTGCTCTGTTCGACTTGTGCCACAGAGCAACGGACGCGTTGCCCATCCCATGGCCTGAACCTCCGCGTCGCCAACAGGTAACGAGGCTGGCAGGAAACTATTTCTACTCGAAGCAGCAGGCCGCCATGAGGCAAAAGATGCCAGTGTTCCCGGATTTTCTGACAGAACTAACGCGCACCTGGACTCAGCCACAAGCCCCTATGCTTCTCCCCCTCTCACAGTTCCTCGACGTGGATAGGATGGATGAAGTGGGAATAGCTAACGTGTCTCAGATCAAGGAAACTCTAGTGTCTCACCTGGCTTCTAAGTCATCAGGAACAAAACCAACTCTTCCCAGCAAGGCTTGCCGGTCCTCGGCGTCTCTTCTCGAGAAATGCTACAGGGCTCAGGGACTCGCGTCACGCGCCATGAACGCGTCCGCGTTAATGCTGGCTTACCTAGCCGAAAAACTGCAACAGCTCCAAACGACAACGGACAAGCAGGCGGCTGCCGAATTGCTGAATGAAGCCCGCAGAGCAACAGACTTCATACTCCATATGATAGGGACAGCTGCTGTTGCACAAGGCAGGGGAATGGCAGAAGTGGTCATCGCGATCAGCTACCTCTGGATGACTCTGACGGATCTCCCGGAGGGACAGAAGGTGCCTTTTCTCCACCACTCGATTGAGCCAGCGGGATTATTTGGTAAAGCTTTGGAGCAAATTCAGACAAAGCTGGACCAAAGATGTTGACAGTCCGAAGCTTCCCCGGAGAAGGTTCGCACCCCCAAGGGAGTCTGCTGGTAGCAGACCTGCACAACCTCGGCACCACTCAGCAACCCGTGCCCGTCGCAGAAGCGGCTAGCATACAAGGAGGAGCCCAGGCAAAGACCCCCCCGCAGGGCCCACCTCGTACCGAGCATGCATGGAGCAAAAACAGGTTTGTCCCCCGCCAGGCGACCAAACACAGGGACTCCTCGGCAAATCGTGACAACAGAAAGAACCGTGCCTGATGAACCAGGTCCATGTGTCCACATGACAGGGTCACCCGCCCACGTGGTAACGGGAATGATCCCTTCATGTCCAGACTTTGTTTGTAACACAGTACAATCAGCTGGTATATTTACAGCATGCACAAATCATGCCTTCTCTGCTGTGAGTGACATAAAATCATGTACATCATTGCACAAAAGCACAAATACAGTTCATGAAACAGCTCCTCTCTGTTTTATTGGAAAAAAAAACCAACAACAAAAAACAACAACACAGAACAGGTCTCCGACCTGCAAGCCGTCATAAAGAGAGAGGGCCTTTTTCCCCCTCTCTCTCACGGCTCACGGGGTATTAGCATAATTTATAAGCCCCAGCAGAGCGTCTCTGCAATGAGCAGACGCAGAGGCATCTGTGAACCCCCACACCTCTCAGGAAGACAGGTGGGGAGGGTCACGTGCTCAAACCCTAGTTCCATTGTGAACAACGGGAGAGCCAATACACTAACCAGACGAACACGTGACATGTCAGCTCCTCAGAGAGGCAAGCTGACAAAGTCTGACAACGGGGGGGCTTCATCAGACGCCCTCAGGCAGCTACAATTTTCACACCTTCACAACAATGACTGTGTTCAGCCGGTTGTAGGTAAAAACAAACCAGAGCCGAATCAGATTTCTCTTCCTGTTTTCCAAGAGGAACTGAGCTCCTTATCATCAAATAATCTCAAGTCTGCCAAACCAGGAGGTACACCCCCACGCTCGCACGGCGTAGCTGCTCCTTTGTTATTAAGGAGGGACATGAAATGCCCGAGTAGTACTCAGACAGCACGTCTCTCTCCGTTATGTGCTGATCCAAAACTACTTTCAAAAATAATTCCCCCAGGGGGTGATACACGGACCTCGGTCGGTTTGTCTGGTGCTAACGCTCCATTAAAGCAGAGGACCAGTAAACTGGACCATCCCAAGGATCGGATTGGAGTTTGGAGATCTGCTCGTTTACATAACTCGCAGCCTCACAACAGAACTCCAGATTTGGAGGAGGAAAATATATTTTCCGCTCCAAACCTGTCTAATAAAGTTGACAGGCTACATCGGCCCCCAATTAACCCTGAGCAAGGTAACTTGGGAGCACATCAACAAAAAGGCCTTCCCAATATAGTTGACCCCCAGAGGTTAACAGCTTCTGTGTCACCAGAAGGAGCAATACAACCACTTAGGCCAGGAACAACCAAAAGCCTCAGCTTGTTGGCTGAAAAGAACAGGTTGATGACGTCAGGCTTGCCAGAAAATGTGGTATTGACCATACAGAATGTCCATGCTGGTTCAACACAATCTTTATACGCACAAAAGTGGCGCACCTTTGAAGCCTGGTGCTCAGAAAGAAATATTATTTCTTATGCATGCGACTTGGCTCAACTCCTGACCTTCCTTCAGGATTTACTGGAAAAAGGTCGTTCTTATTCAACGATTAAAGTTTTCCTATCAGCGATCTCAGCCTGCCATGAAGGCTGGGGACACAAGACACCCGGAGCACATCCAATCATAATAAGGTTTATGAGGGGTGTCCTTCGGACCAAACCACCCAGCAGGACCCTGACCCTTGGTTGGAATCATGGCCTGGTCCTGGGGGCTCTTTGTGGCCCTCCATTCGAGCCACTGAGTGAGGTTAAGATAGATTTACTATCTTACAAAACTGCTCTACTCCTGGCACTTTGCTCAGCGAAACGTGTGGGTGACCTCCATACATTATCTGTACATCCATTGTGTACCAGATTTGTCCCTGATAGGTCAAAGGTCACCTTAAGGCCTAATCCCACATACACCCCCAAGGTCTTGACCTTGAACCACAGGAGTCTAGACTTTGATCTCTCATCCTTTCCACCGGCCCCTGTTCTCATTCAGGAACAGGAAAGGCTATACAGGCTCTCTGCCCAGTGAGGACTTTACGCACCAACATGCAGAGAATAGCCAAATGGAGGAAAACAAACCAACTGTTTGTCTGCTTTGCAGCACCTGCTACAGGGAGAGCCCTATCAAAACAACACCTCTCACATTGGGTGACTGAGGCCATTAAAAGGGCATACAGTAGCAAAGGTCAACAGGTACCCTCTGGAGTGCATGCTCACTCCACTAGGGGCTTGGCCACTTCCTGGTCATTATTTAAGGGTGTGCCAGTCACAGACATCTGTGCTGGTGTGAATTGGAGCTCATTAAATACTTTTGCAAAGCATTACAGTTTGGATGTTACTGCAGGTGATGTCACTCAGGCTGTCCTTTCAAACACACTGTAGAAAGTGGCCTTGAGGTGCCTGTTGGTCACAGGCAGACGTTCACTCTAGCATGCATTTTACTGAGCATTTCAAGGGTGTGAGTGGATTACGTTCCCATAGCAAGTATGTTGCACCGAGAGACCAACTGAAAGGGAACTGAAAGTTATGCACCATTACTCATGTTCCCTGAAGGAAGGGAACGAGGTGCAACATAGCTGGCCCTTTTCAATGCTGAAAGCTCGGTGAAGTGCAAACTTTGGAGAAAGATAAAGGGGCGCAAGCCGCTTAAGTAACCAGAGGGCGGGGCCTCTGGCACGGCGGTGACGCCCCTTGCCGTAAAGGTGTGAGTATATTCCTTCAGGTAATCGCGCGGGGGCGCAATTCCCATAGCAAGTATGTTGCACCTCGTTCCCTTCCTTCAGGGAACATGAGTTATGGTGCATAACTTTCAGATTTGTGATGTAAGGTATTACTGTCAGAAATCTCAAAGATCAACAACCAGAAAGAAAACAAGTGAAATAGTGCAGTAGAAGCACAAAAAGAAGAGTGAAACAAGAAAAATACTACGTGTCAAAACAATGTATTTCAATAATTCACATATTGTCCTTATTTTGTTTGACTGGTTTTTGCTCTCTTCTTAAGAAAACATACAGTCCTCTAGACTTTTTTTTTGTTGTATTTACACATTTAAAATATGAATAAAATATGTACACTATTTGTTTACCTAAAATATTTTTCATATCATAGAAATACTTCTCTCACTAACTATTAGCCATAAGGCTTCAGAAACCAGAGTTCAGAGGTTATTAGTTTCATCCATCTCCACCGTACGCCGTGCCCTCTCTCAGCCTTGCCGAATGCAGGTCAGAGTACGGTCCATACAGGGGAGGAGGATAAACCACTGTGAGCACTTGGACTACAGAGGGTACAATCAGACAGAGCATGAATCCAGGAGGGGTGTACCAGATTGAAGGGAGAATAAAATTATTCCAGCCTTAAATGTAGCAGTATGTCGTGCATATGAACAGATGGCCCAGTTTAGACTGAAAAATAACACGTGCACGTTTTAAATGCAAGCACTCAAAAAAGTAAGACATTTTAGAAAAAAGGTTTATATTAAAGCAGAACATTATTGCTTTGACTTTCAGATACTTAATAGCGGCTAATTAGTAGTTAGCTTAGCAAAATGATGAAAGCAGTCGTTCAAAGGTATCAAAATCAAACATTCTTAACATGGATTGTTTCTATTTTAGACTTTTCTTCCACTCATCTTAGAAAAAGTCCAGCACATACTTTTTCTTGAAGCTAAAACATTCTTCTAAATTTATGGAAAAAACAATAATAAAATATTTTTTGTCAGTGCGTATGCAATTGTTCTTATTGTTCCTTATAATCAATCAGTTGTTTTAAATTTAAGTAAGCTCTAAAAAAAAAAAGTAAATAAGTTGAGTTAAACTTCTACTTTTTATAGAGAAGGTAAACAAAATGTATTTATGGTAAAACAAAAGTAATTTATAAGATAAAACATTACTAATTCACAGAAATAAAGTTTTCTTTATTCTGTGGTTTGAAAAACTAAAATAAGTAAAGCTAAACTCAAATCGATACAGCTAACAGCCTAAGGCTAGCTACGCTGGAAAGAGTTGAGGGGACTGACCTGTTCGTTTTTTGAGAGAGAAAATCCAAGAAATCTTTACCGTAAAACAGTAGTAATTTATGAAAATAAAATAAGTAATTTCCATAAACAAGATTAATTATTAATACAGAGTTACAGTAGTCCGTCATTTATCATGGGTCTTAGGAACCTCACACACCTGTGATAAGTGAAGAACTGCAAAATAAGGAAAGTAAAACAAGAAGTAGTAGTACCAGTAGTACGTAGGAGTGTATTTGAGTATTTTTTATATATATTAAAGTGTTTTAAACCCTTCCCACACTCTTGCAATGTTCCTAACAATGTATCTAAACTCTGAACGCCCTAAAAGAGAACAGCATGTCATGATCTCTGCTCTCTGCCACACGTGGCTCTCTGCCATGCCCAATTCTCCGCTGCAGTCACACTAGTGTTCATCGCTCCCATTCTCCCTCCTTCTGTGTAAATAAACAATTCAAATTTAATACCCTGATGCATGCTCAATAATCCAGGTTGAAAAATCTAAAAAAAAAAGAGCTAAGTCTGGTCCTCTTGACATTCAAATTTGTTGTTTTTTTTTAAAGGAAAAAAAAATTGTAGAAACATTTCGTCTTTCGTCCGAAAGACTTCCTCAGTCTGAGGTGCTGTGTTCAGCTCAGTCTTATAAATAGCACCCTCTCACAGTGGATCAACCAGTTGGCTGATTAAAGCCTGAAACCAGCTGCTCACATGATCAAGGAGGACCATCAGCCTAACGATGGATCGATGGATGTTTGGGTTTCTTCTCTGCTTTCAGGAAGGCCCAGTTAGGATATCCACATTTCTCTAGAGCCTGTTTTGTGTGTGAAATCAAAAAAGGCGTTCAATACAGGATCAACTGGACTTTATGTGGACTTACTGGACTTGTGTGTGATTTCTCCTTCTGTCTGGCTTCTGAGTTAGTGGGGACGCTGTCTGCTCTGTGGTACAGAGCTCCCTCTGGAGCACAAGTTAGGAGTCATCAGGACTCCATCAGAAATGTGGATATCCTAACTGGGCCTTCCTGAAAGCAAAGAAGAAACCCAAACAGGACTCCAGCCAGCCATCAGGTGAAAAGAAGGAACCCAGACCCAGACCAGTGGCCATTCCATATGTTGCAGGAGTTTCAGAGACATTGAGACGTTTATTTTCTAAACACAACGTCCCAGTGGCTTTTAAACCCCAAAATACATTACGGCAAAGACTGGTTCATCCCAAAGATCCAGTCCCCCGGCACAAACAGAGTAATATTGTGTATGCTGTTCAGTGTCAGGAGGGCTGTGATCAGTCTTATATCGGGGAAACTAAACAGCCACTGGCCAAAAGGATGGCCCAGCACAGAAGATCAACATCATCAGGTCAGGACTCTGCGGTCTACACTCATCTCCAGGCCAGCGGTCACTCTTTCAGGGATGAAGATGTTCACATCCTTGATAGAGAGGAACGATGGTTTGAGAGAGGAGTAAAGGAGGCCATCTTTGTGAAAAGAAACCGTCCATCATTAAACAGAGGTGGAGGCCTCCGGGTTCAACTGTCCCCCTCTTACAATGCTGTTATTGCTAGTATCACTCAGCCCTCTGTGAATAGCAAACAACCATCAGGGTGCTAACGATCCATCGTTAGGCTGATGGTCCTCCTTGATCATGTGAGCAGCTGGTTTCGGCTGTCATCAGCCAACTGGTTGTGTAACACTGTGAGAGGGTGCTATTTATAAGACTGAGCTGAACACAGCACCTCAGACTGAGGAAGTCTTTCGGACGAAAGACGAAACGTTTCTACA
>JBBPBX010015925.1:7175-30435 GCA_038048925.1 Garcialebias charrua
ATATATATATATATAAATATAATAATAATATATAATAATATAATAATAATAATAATAATAATAATTAATTCAATTTATAACGCACTTTTCATTACTGAAAATCTCAAAGTGCTACACATATATTGAATGCTACACACATTCATAAACCGGTGGCAGACTACCATGCAAGGTGCTTTCCAGTCCTACCGGGAGCAACTCAGGGTTAAGTGTCTTGCCCAAGGACACAACGACACATGGTGCGGGTCCCGGGAGTCGAACAGCCAACTTTCCGATCGGGAGACAACTACCCTTACCACTACGCCACGCCCGCCCGTATATATATATATAAACTACTAGTTCATCCACTGCTGACTTCATTAGTAGACATCAATACAAATCACAGCAAATTTTTTCATTTGTTTATTCCATGACTCACCTCCGACATTATTCGTGACACAGTTGATGAGCCCAGGCGATAGCTGGCAGCGACACTTTGTTCCGAGCAATCAGTGTCAAAGATGCACAGCGTGACTGCCACTCTTTGTGCAGTGCTGACAGGAGAGTGATGGCTGCCTTGGTGTTGAAGAAACGGAGCTAACCGCTCAACCAGCTCATCAAACTTGCTCAAATCCATTCAAAAATATTCCAAATGCTTCTCGCTGTCCATCATTTTCATGTCCTTAACCAACGTATTAAATTCTCCTCTTTCATCCCTGGTCCCCGCTCAACTAGCCCATCAAACTTGCTCAAATCCATTCAAAAATATTCCAAATGCTTCTCGCTGTCCATCATTTTCATGTCCTTAACCAACGTATTAAATTCTCCTCTTTCATCCCTGGTCTCGTTTAATGGCCTTATGTACCACCTTCTTCTCTTACGGTTTCTTAAAGCTAATAAGAGGCAAACGATCTCTTCCTCCTCATCATCTGTTGACACCATGACTCAAAGAATAGCAAAAATGACGAAATCAAGGAAATGACATCAAGAATTTGGTGCGAAAACGCGAGAATTTACGTGAGAACGTACGCTGGGGTGTGCGGGTGAACTGTCTGCATACAGCACGTGCGTACGGACATGCGTACCAACATATGCAGAGCTATACTGGAGCCTTAAGGTGTGACCATGGCATGGAATACACACTTGTGGCTCGTTTTATGTTGGAAAGGAGGGGGCTCAACAGACAAAGTGTCATTGCAGACATGTCTGTACATAATCAGCGCATTGAAAGATTGTGGGTGGAGCTAAATAGGGTAGTCTTGAACCATTTTATAAATCTCTTTAATTTCATGGAGCTGCATAGTATCCTTGACTCTTTAAATGATATTCATCTTTTTTTGCCTTCATTTTGTATATATGCCAAGAATTAAAAGAGCCACAGTTGAGTTTCAAAACCAATGGAATAACCATGGCCTCTCCACACATAACGAGCGGACGCCACTTCAGTTGTGGCATGCAGGTGTCATAAACAACATGGCACAACAAAATACAGCTGTAGATTCTATTTTTGAGCTAGAAAGTTTTGGAGTAGTGTTAGCGTTACGCCCCCAGCTCGTTGTTGGTTTCACTTTGGATCAAAGAAGGAGAAATACATTGAAAACACGACAAACGCGCATTTAAAGTTCCAAAAACCAGTTTAATTAATCATAAGTTTACAAAGTCACAGAATACATTTGTTCTATTTCTAAAAGCCATTATATTTGATTAAAAATACGTGGACAGTGAGAGAAAAAGAGAAAAAGGGAGAAAGTAGAGAGATAGGGAAAGAGAGAAAAAGAGAGAGAAAACACATTGAAATGCGCATTTCAAGGGAGACACCATATACAACCTGATAGTTGTTCTTCTCCTTGGGCTTGCCTGCGTTGACTGACGTGGAGGAGGAAACTCATGTTTTATACTCTTGCAGGGTATTTCCTGCTCTCAACCAATGACAGAAGCCCTGCTTTGTTCTCTTGTAGGGTGCTTCCCCCCCCTTAACTGCCAGAAGGCTTCTGTCTTGTGAAACAGGAAATACCATTGCTTTTTTCAGCTTGCAGAACTTTGGGCTTGAGAGTGAAGGATAATATTCATTCATTCATCCAACCTTTATTTATACAGGCTAGCCTCAGCACAGTTCTATATGTTACACAGTTCTATTTTTAATCTGATTGAAACTAATACACAACTATTATATAATTAATACACAAGTGCTTTATGATCAAGGTATTAACTGTTTTACAAATGTTTATGCAATCATGTCTTATGTGCCTTAAAGTGGCTTACACATATTATAAATCTACACACTTTTAGATCCAACAGAATAGAGCAGTTTCAGTAATGGACACACTTTGTGCCTGTTCCGGTCCACACAGGCCCTAGGGGGGGAAGGGAGAGCTGTTCTGATACCCTCTGACTGAGAAACCACACAGAACCAGAGAGACTTTCAGTCGACTTCTTCACAGCCATATATCTCCAAGGTCATAAAACTGACAGACAGAGAGGCACCAGGTCCCCTCCCCTCTCCCAAGCCAATCAGAGCCCAGGACAGACCCAAACTGAGCACTCCTTCAGAACCTCGCCAGGACAGATCTGTGTTCATGCTCACAATCCTGTGTCTTTTAGTAAATCTTTATCATTCTACAAGAGAGACTGACCATTTGAACACAGTGTGAAAACCCCTTCAAGATAAATGATAACACGAAGACAAAAATGTTTTATTTCACAACAAACCCCCTTTGGACCTCAATTCCTGAGGTCCATCCCAAAAGAAATAAAATCACACACCTAATAACGTAGCTAAACGCATATATACACAATATTCAATCAGTTTTTTCAAAATCCTCCAAGTTATAGTTTTTTAACAAAAGCAGTTGGCGCATCACTTCAGGATCCCTTTTTTCCAGGGTGGACGTGATAAGTCTAACCGTCAAAGACCTCAGACAAGGTACACAGCAGCACCCGCAAGTTATAAGTATGCCTAAGAAAATAGCCAATGATACCATTATAGATACAAACACCTGTTTCCAGGGACCGAAGATCTTTATCAGCCAATCGTCCAGTGGGTCGTCCAGACCCGAATGGCTTTTCATTTCATCTGAGAGGGTTCTAAGGCCTTCTAGGGCCCTTGTGACTTTTCCATCTGGAGCAGTGTTGTTTGGAATAAATGTACAGCAAAGGTCACCAAACATACTACAAACCCCTCCCCTCTCCGCCAAAAGCATGTCCAACGCCATCCTGTTCTGAACTGCCATCAGGGAAGTCGGCGCCAGTTGTTCGGCCAGACCTTCTACCGCGTCTCTGGTGAGATTGGACAGTCGCATAACATTATAATGCACATAATTTATCCTGTCAACATTTTTATTGGGAGTAACAGGGAACACTGCTGAAATGATAGGAAAACTCTCGAACCCAGCTGCCACCTGATCCGCCAGTTTGTATTCATTTGGCACACCCCGCGGAATGCCTATAGAGTCAATATAAGTAGGTGAGCCGACGGTTGGATCAAAATTAGCAGATCTCCTTCTCCTATTTTGAGAGAGATCAGTTCCGTTCAGGATCTCCAATCTGGGACCAATCAGAGCCAGAGGAGCCGCCAATCGTACCATGGCGCAAAGTCCAATGGTGTTGTCCAAGATACGAGTGAGTAATCTCCTTTCCCCACAATAGTAGTATAAGCCCGATCTAACAAGAGGGCCAATCACTTTTCTATCCCCTTTATCTGTGCTTGCTGGCCTTGTCTGATTGCACCAGCTTGGGTCAATCATGCCCACATTTATTTTGGCATTTGGACTCGTAAAATTAAAACAGAAGTAATCATTGCGTTTTGTAGCATGGAACGGGCCAGCTTTGGTGTGATTCCCGGCTAAGGGAAACACTTCACTTAAGGTTGTACAATTGGCATGCATCTGCGTTCTGGTCAAGTTTAGCATGCAAGCAAACCCCCATGTATCCTCTGGGAACAAGGGAGCCGGCTTAGTGTATAACAGCGGGCGTGCTACGGCGCATGCCACGCATTCAGACAATGAGGCCTGCTTTGCCGCCTCCGATAACCATGCCAACCATATATTATTGTCATGGTATCCGGTAGACATTGCGATATTATTGTCATGGTATCCGGTAGATTGCGATTACCTCGACCGGAGTCAATTTTGTGTAATCGGTGGTAATTATGTCTGAAGTTTGGTGCGGGATCACAGGGGGGAAAGAAGAGTTACCTAGAGAGCTGATAGTGTTTACCATTTCAATTCGTAATGATCCATATTTTGGTGGATAGGAGTTCACTATCACTCTCATAACATGAAAATTGAACGGATGTTCGTCCATTTCAAAAGTGGACACCGCTTTAATAGACAGGGAAACCGGATTCTGGGTGAGGGAAAAATCCCTCTGGAGAGTGAACTTGCTAGTCCAAAACTGGCGAAATCCTGGCCGATCCGACTTAGGCTGGGAAAATACCCAGGACCCTTGTTGTAAAACCACCTTATCCCCGCTACATTGGACATTTTGGCCAGCACATAGTACAATTTCCCCCCAAGTGCAGCTCCGTGGGCATTGTAAAGCCGTAGGTGGACACTGACACATGTATATATCTGCATGCCTGAATGAAATATTCTGGCCTGCACAATCAATTACATCGCATAAATCGAACGTGAAAGTGGTAGTCTGGTTTGCGATATACTCTAGTTTGAGGATTTTTTGTCCTAGGTGCGCGCCATAATCTCTCTTATGTCTATGAACTTCGCAATCATTTTTCCCAGGGATTACGCAGAAATGTTCTAGGAGGACAATCAAAATTACCATACTTATTCCACTTATTCCAACTGCCATAGTGACCCTCTTGTCTGGCCACCACATTTTGACTCAATTTATTAATATGCAAATTGTAGAATATAAGGAAATATATGCAAACTATGAACGATAATAATAGTAAGCGCTTTAGGATATTGCAGAATTATGAACCTTAAGTTTCCCAAGTTCCTCCTCCAGCAGCAAGGCAGTTGTCTCCCTTGAACACACAAAAATAGAGAAAGAACACAAGATTTATATCACCATCACAGAAACATTAATATACTTTTGAATGTGCCACACGTACTCAGGGGCATTCCCCTGGAACTGTTAACAGCTACTCAGGGCAGACCCCTGGTGTTGCTCGGGGATGTCCTCCTATGTCCCCGAGTTTTCTTCGTGTTATGTGAGACTCTAATATGTAATGTTTTTATCTTTCTAGGTGTCTGTACTATGTGTGGATATTCCAGCATCGAGTGGCCCCATAAAACAGAGTCCTTCTGGGCCGGCACGCAACTTTACTCGACTACTTTGGTCTATCAAGGCACAAGAGTTCGAATGCGAGCTCTTCTTGTTGTCCCGCTTGATCCTTTAGCTCCTTCCTGGTTCACGGGCTGGAGCACACTGACTCCAATGGTACCAGATCTCCCCCTTTCCTCTCAGCCTGAACCGCATGTGAGGTTCTCTCGGTCACTTGGAAAGGACCTGCCCAGCGAGGCTCCGCCCACTTTCTCTTAACGACCCTCAGCAGCACCCACTCAGCTGTGGGTAGGTCAGGGTCTCCTGGTGGACCCTTTTTCTCGTGTACCTGCTGAGTAAAGTTAGATACCAAAGCTTTTAACTCATCAAAGTATACCTTATGGTCCATCTTTCGGTCCCCCTCGTTGGGCAGAGAACAAGCATTCGGTCCAGGGAAAGGTCGACCTGTGGTTAACTCATAGGGAGAGAAACCATTATTAACAGAAGTTCTTACAATCATTAATGCAATTGGCAGAGCGTCAACCCAGTTTAATTTGGTCTGTGCACAGATTTTGCTCAATTTTTGTTTTATGTTCTGATTCATCCTTTCGACCTTGCCTTGTGACTGGGGATGGTACACGGTCCCGAAGGCGTGCTTTAATCCTAACATTTTTTCCACAGCCTGCAGGTCTGCGTTTTTAAAATGTGTACCATTATCAGATCTGATCTTTTCGGGAAACCCATGTCTAGGAATGTAATGGTTTATCAGGAACTTTATGACTGTTTTACTGTCTTCTTTTCTTGCAGGTATGGCTTCAGGCCATCCTGTGAGGGCGTCGACACACATCAACACATATCTGTATCCCTTAATGGTTTCAATCATGTCTGTGTAATCTATGATCACTTCCTGTCCTGGTCTGAACAGGAAGGGAAATATCCCTTGTTCTGGTTTTACAGCAGGTCGAATGTTGTATTGTAAGCAAACTTTGCAGGTTCCTATGTGTTCAGTTATCATGTCTTTCATGTGTGGATGCCACCATTGCTGAAGATTCCTGGCCATTTGTCCGCTGCCCACATGAGCCAGACCGTGTGCTTCCTGAAAAACTAATGGTTTCAGAGTCATGGGCAGGATCCACTTTTCATTAGGTCCTGTCCACAACCCGCTCTGTTCATTCTTTTTTCCTCCCTTGTTTTTCCAAACAGATCTCTCTTCAGGAGACGCCTCATTCTGTGCCTTTGTGATTTCTGTTTGGCTCCAATGACTGTTCCACTGACATTCTTCTTCCACTGTCACCATCTGAACTCTTGCTAAATAGCCAGCTGCTACTTTAGCTGCTCTGTCTGCCTGCCTATTACCTTCGGCAGTATCTGACTGTGTTACATCATGACCTTTGCATTTCACTACTGCCACTTTCCTTGGAAGCATCAGACTATCAGCTAACTCTTTTATGAGTTCTTCATGTTTTATGGGTTTATTTCCTGCTGTCAAAAACCCTGCTCTTTTCCATTGGGGTAATTGTACATGAACAACCCCGTAAGCGTATGCTAAGTCTGTGTATACTGTGATTTATTTTCCTGTGCCTAATTTTAGTGCTGCAACTACCGCTTGAATTTCGGCTTTTTGAGCTGACTGTTTTCCCATCAACTGTCCAGATTCTACCACCTCAAATGCATCTTCATTTTGTCTAACCACTGCGAACCCTGACTTCAAAGACCCATCCTCCATTCTGAAGCAGCACCCGTCCGTGTAGAGTACTTCTGAATGTGGTATATGTTCTGTTTCTAGGTCGGACCTGATTTTTTCTTCCATATAGACATTTTGAACACAATCGTGCGTGTGTGGTGTATTCATTCCGTCAGCCATGTTTACACCTTCATGTGAAAATGATAAATTTGGTGCTACCAAAATGTTACTCATGCGTCTTTGTTTCAATGAAGTCATTGTGAAGAGTTCGGAGTTCACATAGGCCACGACATTATGTGATGTTAAAATGTGCAATGGATGGCCCATCACTATATGTGCTGTTTTAGCGACAATTTTACTCAATCCTGCTGCCATTTGTGTACATGGTGGATGACGTTTTTCAGTACTATCCAGAAGAATGCTGGTGTACATCAGTATCTGTCTATTCCCCCCCTTTTTCTGAAACAAAATGCCATTAATGGTGTTTTTTGCTTCAGAAACATCAAGGTAAAAAGGTGAGGTGTAATCAGGTAGGGCTAAATCAGTAGCCCGAGTCAAAAGTTGTTTGAGAGTTATGAAAGACTGTTCTGCTTCAAGACTCCAAACGAGCTTGGACTTTAATTTTTTCATACCCTGTTCCTTAACCATGTTTCGAAGGGAAGTAGTGAGTTCAATGTAATCAGGAATGTAATGTCTTCTATAATCCGTCAACCCCAGAAAAGACAACATTTCCTGTACCGTGCTAGGCTTTGGGTGATTCAAAATGGAAACTCTGTGCTCAGGAGAAAGCGTTGTTCCTCGAGCTGAGACTAACCGCCCCAAGAAGGATACCTGGGTGCGGACGGCTTGAAGTTTTGTTTTGCTCACTTTGAAACCCGTATCATGAAGAAGAAGAAGAATGTCATGGGTGGCTTTGAGACAGTCTTCAGGTGATTCTGATGCTATCAATAAAGTCATCAACATATTGAAGCAACGTGGTGCCTTCAGGAAGAGGATGTTGAACCAACAGGTCTTTTAGTACCTGATTGAATATTCCAGGGGACAATGCAAGCCCCTGAGGGAGACGCGTGTATCGGTACTGTTGGCCATTAAAAGTGAAAGAGAAAATGTCTCGTACATCATTTGACAAAGGGAGACAAAAGAAGGCATTGGCCAAGTCAATGCAAGTGAACCATTTCTGTTTTGGATTCAAGTTTGTTAACTTTTCTTCCTCCATTTTTCTCCTCCTAAACCTTTATCTTCCTAAGCCAGAAACTAAGTTAATATACCTGCAGAAATGAGTAAAATATCATCCTTCACTTGTTCTGTTGTTCCTATATTTCATATGTGCTGAAGTTAATTATAGGAAAAATAATCAACCAATCATGTACAAATGTGTGATGTAATTTACAATTATGTTAAATAAATGGTGCAGTCCTGTGCCAACATAAGTTTAGCGTTTCCTGTGAATTACATCTGGTCAAGGTATAGAATTATTGGTATTGAACTGAAAAAGAGAGAACTCGTTTCATTAATGATGTATTTTTGTGTCAGTCTAAACCCTGCCAATTTATACATCTAAAATATAGGTAAGTCATTAAACTGACCCCTTCCTATATTACTACATGGTGATAGGGTGACATGTGAAGCCCTCCCCTGGGGTCCTACAATGATCTTATCTGAGGTCAAAAGCCACTCAGTATCTTGCAAAGTAGAGGCAAAATGCTCTCTAAAACAGTGTCAGATGTAAAGGATCTGGATAGGGAACATAGGGTTGCAGAGCATCAAGCCACGGCTTCCAAGACAAGTATGCAGAGTAGATGCCCAGTTGCTGTGTGGTTTCAGGGCGTAGCAAGGCCCAGTAGATGTCAGCGACCTCCTCCTGCGTAGGTTTAAGCAGACATTGTGAGGCTGGGGAGGAAGATGATTGTGAGCAAGTCCAACAAGTCCCATTGGGCAGAGTGACCTTCAGCCCAGTTGGTTCGCACAAAATGGTTGCCCCCATCTTTTTCAACAAGTCTCTACCCAGCAGGTTTACCGGTACATCCTTGGACAGAACAAAAGGATGAGTCAAAGACTGCGGTCCTGCTGTGATTAGGAGAGGTTCAGTTAAATGCAGTTTTTGTTGCACCCCAGAGAAGCCTACCACTGACACCGTGTCAGATGTGGCGTGTTCAGAAAAGTCCAGGTCATTCAACGTGGAGTATGTGGCACCTGTGTCCACCAAGAAGGACAAGTCCTTGTTCATGACTCTCATCCGTATCATAGGGTCTGCACCTCCCCCTATGGACTGGTTTCTCTGTGGGGTGTGTCATTGCTGGTAGGAAGAGTTGGACCCTGAGTCTTGGGCCCACTCTCTTTGTAGAGCCGGGTGCTGGTCAGCTGGAGCCATCTGTGAGTTGGGAGCTGAGTGAAGGCGTCATTCCCTCTGTGACTGTGCTTGTTTGTGAAAACAGTCGCGGGCCCAATGCCCTGGTTTCTGACAAAAATGGCAGACATCTTGTGCTCTGTTTCCCTGCAGGTTACCTCGGCTATAGCCCCTGCCTCGAGCTCTTCCTCCTCCCCCCCACTGCCCCCTGACCGGACCCTGAGATGATGTATTGTAATATGGCTGGGGTGCTGTGTGCTGCTGTGGGGTGGTAATCATACCTTCCTTCCCAGCAACCATCTGTTTGGACTCTTTCTTTGATTGCACCACATCTCTAACTTGCTTTAGTTGTAATTTCAGCAGCTGAGTTTGCATGTCTTTTAAATCAGCTGAACTTTTTACCTCCTCATCTGCTGCTTCTTGCAGATGATTTAAGTGACGTTCCCATTTCTCTGCATCAGCAGTGGGGAGGTCAGTGTTTGCTTTCATTGCTTTACTGACAGTTGCTGGAACACCATCAAGGATAGCTTGTCTAAAGAAATACCTCTGTCCCGTACCTTGTCCGTGGCAGTGAGTTCTATCATGCCATTCTTGCTTACACTGATCTAGATAAACTGTTGGGTTCTGTCCAGGTTTCCAATGAAACTTAGGCACCCCTGAACCCTCTGGGAGCGGGTAAGCCTCTCTAAGGGCTCCTGCAAACCTGTGTAAGTGATTTGTCATAGGTTCTGAGTCGAGAACTGCGCGATTCCAACCTGCTGCCCGTTCCAATTCATCCATCCTAGTGGATGTTACACATCTTCCCAACAAAGCTCTCACATCCCCCACTGCCAATGTGATACCCTTAGTGAGGCTGTCTACTGCGTTCAACCATTTGCTGCCCCCCTCTGTTAACAGGGGCAATTTCTCCACCAAGGCCTGAATGTCTCCCAAAGCAAAAGGTTTGTACCTGACTTGTGTACCTGCTAGGAGCAAGGGATAGCTGCTGTTGGAAAGAGGACAATTTTCAAACCCTTGCGTCTCCTCGTGCTCCATAAGACTGGATGTACTTGGGAGTGCTGTCACAGGAAGTGATGTACTGGGTGTGGTGGTGTAGAGGGGAAGTGGTGTACTGGTGGTTTCCATCCGATTGGATGGAAGAGGAAGAGATGTTATAACATCTGAAGTGATCCGAAGAGGGCCTTCGGACAAGGGGGATTCCTGAGCCTTGATGTGTTGTGGGGTGTCAGATTTAACATTCTGTCAGTTAATTCAGGCCTGTTTCCCCATCCAGGAGCGTCAGAAGGAACATATCCTTGCCCTGATGTCTCACTTAAGGTGAGCGAGAGGGGCCCTGGGGCCACTGGATGGTAAAATGACGCCTGTGACCTTGAGGGGGTTATTGGAGAAAAGAGAGGAAAGGTTATAGATATTGAGCTGGCAGCTACCTTTTGGGACCCATGTGTGTTCATAAAGTCTCTGAAATCTGATGCACTCACTGATCCCACCTCATTCTTAGTAACCAGATTCTCTGATGTCAAGGAATTCTCCCGCTCCAAGGTGGGAGGAGCTTCCTCTATCTTTACTACACCCCCTTCTACATGGTATATTGGGTACATGCTTTTTACCGGTGGTGCTGATGAGGTGCTGTTATGAGAATAGGGTGGAGGCTCAAGACTTCCTGTTTTCTCACTCTTCTCCATAGTCAGTAAATGAAACACCCCTTGTGCTATTAGAACCAGTCTAAACCACTCTTTGCAACTGCTGTCTGATTTAGTCAACAATTTTCTATATTTCCCTTTTTGTAAGGCATTGGCTTCCTTCTTTTGCTTTTCAAACTCCTCTGTTTCTTCTTTACACTTCCTTATTCTTCCCCATATTAAACTCACCACGTTACTTTTGCCTGTCTTGTCAGTTATTTCCTCTATTTTTTGTAAGAGCTGTTTTTCCTGTTTTTTGTCCTGCACTGACATGGTTATTGCTTGTTTTATGATTTTTATTTGTTCTTCTATGGGTTTAAATGAGGCGCTCCCGCACTTCTGACTAAAATTGCCCTCCATCTCAGTTTTTATGTCTTTGCTCATTCTCACAGTGAAACATGCAGACACCACACAGCTATTAATCTTTATTGTCACAGGAACCAGGACTCAGTGAATACACGGATGTCTCCCACACAGGAAGTGTCAAGACAGACTGAGCGTTCCTTATGGCAAGCCAACCCGTCTTGAATCTTTTTCCGTGTATCTCTCTGGAACTTTTTCTTTTATCCTTCCCACACACTCACGCTGGCCTTATGTTCAATGAGACTTACAACACATAAGACTGACCAACTCACGCTGACCTTATAATTCACATGACAGACAACAGATAAAACAGACCAACCCAACAGGCACGCGAGTCTCTGACGCCAGAAAACTTTAGCAATAAAAAATATATTTATTTTATTTAAAAAAAAATTTTTTATATATATATATTTTTTAAAACCTTTTGAGTGTAACATAAGATTGGTATAACGTGTGTTGACTCCTCACAGTGCCCGTACCCTCACTGTTTTAGAACATAGAAAAAGATTTAGTATTCTGTGACTAATTTTGTTTTATTTTATTTAAATGATCTAGGTTTGGAACTTTATCGGATTATTTTATCAGCGTAGGTCAGCGCGTTTCCTTCAAACTCTCACCCTAGTCCCACACTTTACTTATTTAGTCTCAAATTATAAGTAAGTCTAAATTGTCACTGTTTTAAGCTAGCCACTAACCTAGCAAGTTTACAGTTTAAACTTGGTCTCAGAGTTACAGGAACATCGGCAGATAAATTATTTGTTTATCCTAAAACCCCGAATCCCTTTGTTCCAGAAGCCCGTCGGCTTTTGGGAGGCACGACCACTGCGTGTTTTTACCTGGGACTTGGGTATTGTTATTTTACTTTTACTAACGGGTATGAACACCTACTCGTTTAATTTCTTTTTTTATTTTTATTTTTTTTTACACTGGAGTCCAACACACTGAATAAATTTAGCCTATAAAATTTCCAATCATAGATTTAGTTTAAACAGGAATCTGCTTACCTTTTTTGTTGAGGTCACCGGTCAGTAGTCAGTGTTCTGGACTCACGCTCGTCCCTTCCTGTCCGCGTGTAACCATCTCGGTGGGACCTCCAAATTTGTTGGCGTTGTTTTCTTATTCGCCCCAAATTCGTTGTTTGGTTTCACTTTGGATCAAAAAAAGGAGAGATACACTGAAAACACGACAAAACGTGCATAATTTAAAGTTCCAAAAACCAGTTTAATTAATCATAAGTTTAAAAAGTCACAGAATACATTTGTTCTATTTCTAAAAGCCATTATATTTGATTAAAAGAGAACAAGGGAGAAAGTAGAGGGAGATAGGGAAAGAAAGGACATTGAGATGTGTATTTCAAGGGAGACACCATATACAACCTGATTAGTTTGATTAGTTGTTCTTCTCCTTGGGCTTGCCTGCGTTGACTGACGTGGAGGAGGAAACTCATGTTTTATACTCTTGCATGGTATTTCCTGCTCTAACCAATGACAGAAGCCCTGCTTTGTTCTCTTGTAGGGTGCTTCCCCCTTAACTTCTATCTTGTGAAATAGGAAATACCATTTGCTTTTTTCAGCTTGCAGAACTTTGGGCTTGAGAGTGAAGGATAATATTCATTCATTCATCCAACCTTTATTTATACAGGCTAGCCTCAGCACAGTGACAATGTTACACAGTTCTATTTTTAATCTGATTGAAACTAATACACAACTATTATATAATTAATACACAAGTGCTTTATGATCAAGGTATTAACTGTTTTACAAATGTTTATGCAATCATGTCTTATGTGCCTTAAAGTGGCTTACACATATTATAAATCTACACACTTTTATATCCAACAGAATAGAGCAGTTTCAGGAATGGACACACTTTCTGCCTGTTCCAGTCCACACAGACCCTAAGAGGGGGAAGGGAGAGCTGTTCTGATGTCCTCTGACTGAACAACCACACAGAACCAGAGAGACTTTCAGTGACTTCTTTACAGCCATATATCTGCAAAGTCATAAAACTGACAGACAGAGAGGCGCCAGGCCCCCTCCTCTCCCCCAAGCCACTCAGAGGCCAGAACAGATCTGTGCTCACAATCCTGTGTCTTTTAGTAACTCTTTATCATTCTACAAGGGAGACTGATCATTTGAACACCGTGTGAAAACCCTTTCAAGATAAATGAAAACACGAAGACAAAAATATTTTTTATTTCACAACACTCACCAGAATGTCTGGAACAAACTAGCAGGTATCTTGGGACACTGAGAAAGATGTATCAGGACGTGTCACCGCTGACTTCCAGGCCATTCATCTACTTTTTGTTTCGTCCGACACATGAGCTGCTTCGTATTGTTTCCAGGTAGCAAACAGTAAACAGAAAGTCCGTTTTCTATCTTTTTTGCCTTTCTGGTCGTGTGACCGAACATTACATCCAATAACACAACAAGTTCGGACCATTGCAAAACTGTTAAAACCTACCGGTGTATGAATGTGTGAATGAATGGGTGGATGGCTGGTATTGTAAAGCGCTTTGGGGCTCCTCACAGGGGGCTGGAAAGCGCTATATAAATAAGCTCCATTTACCATTTACCATTTACTTAGATTCTAAAAAAAAAAAAATTGCGAAAAGCTTATTTTAGTGGACAGCCCGACCCAATTCTATCCCATCAGCTTATGCGCCGTGGACAGTGACGTCACGCTCTTTATCCAATAAAAGCGTGTGAATACGCTGACGTTTCCGTATGCAAAACGTAAGTGTAAGCTAGCTGGCCTCGGTGTCGCAAACTCAAAATCTGATTGGTTGAAGCAACAGTTTGGTCAACATTTTTTTATGCTACAGGGCTTGCAGAACTGATTGTGAAGGTGTAACGGATGATATGAACGAGTCTCACTCGGTCAGGTTTCAATTAAATCTTTATTCTGGGGAGAAGAGTAAAACACATTAACCTCTCTAAATCACTCTCCCTACACTCCAGCCCACAGCAGCGCAGAATAACGCTGTCCACTAACCCTTTTTTTCTTCTAACAAAAGTCAACAACAACAAAAAAAAAGAAATATTTTCTCACAAAAGCCATGAACTAAAAATTAAAGTGAAAACCCTGCCACAATACAGTGGGACAGAGTTAAATACTGTAAACAGAGATTAAGAAAAATATATAACTTAAAATAAAAACACATACCTGGGGGAGAAGAGTAAAACACATTAACCTCTCCAAATCACTCTCCCTGCACTCCAGCCTAAACGTGAAAATAGAAACAATGTTCAACTGTATTGGATCAGCACCGGTTGTTTGCGCCAAAATAGAAAAAAGAAAATTATAATAAAACAGGTTATAATAACCCACAATGACAGTCGAATCTTCGAAAATAACACACTAACAAACAACAATAAACAACACATGATAAGAATCTTGACATAAACAACAGCATCCGTACAGAAAACAAACATATATTGCAGCAGCAAACTCCTCTGACTTACCCACAGCAGCGCAGAATAACGATGTGAGGAAAACTGGGAAGGCGGGGGAAGCTATGAGAGCTGAACTGAGCTACGGAAGCCCAGGAGACACAAACAAGGTAGAGTGCAGAAAGGCGACCCCCGCAGGCAAAATCAAAAAATAAAGATAACTGAATGAGATAAAATTCACAAATTCTCAATATAAGATGAATTAGAAATATTTAATAAAAGCACATTTGTAATAATAATAATAATAATAATAATGAATTCAATTTATAACGCGCTTTTCATTAGTGAAAATCTCAAAGCGCTACACACATTGAATGCTACACACATTCATACACCGGTAGCGGCAGACTACCATGCAAGGTGCTTTCCAGTCCTACCGGGAGCAACTCGGGGTTAAGTGTCTTGCCCAAGGACACAACGACACATGGTGTGGGGAACCAGGATTCGAACCGCCAACCTTCCGATCGGGGGACGACTGCCATTACCACTACGCCACGGCCGCCGCTCTGTTACAAAGGCCTCCAGGCAGATTTCTTTGACCCTGGCAACAAATAGTGGCGGAAATGTGATTGGTTAAATGCTTAAATATGAAAATACACGTCTGGATGCAGCGCAACCAGGGGGGTAGCAATGAAAGGCATGTTCAAAACAGTGCCGCAAGGATCTTGTTGAGAGTTCGTAAATTTGAACATATTACGCCCATTCTCCATAACCTTCATTGGCTTCCTGTCGCCTACAGAATTCAGTACAAAACTGCTCTCATTACACATCAATGCTTACACGGAACTTCACCAGATTATCTGAAGGATATTCTTATTCCATACTCATCCACCCGTTCGCTGCGGTCACAGAACAGCAATCTCCTTCACATTCCGAGAACCAAATTAAGGACCATGGGAGACCGGGCTTTCAGTGTGGCTGCCCCCGCCTGTGGAACTCTCTTCCTGACTGTCTAAGAGCCCCACAGTCTGTGGTTGACTTTAAGAGCGGCTTGAAGACCTTTCTTTTCGACCAAGCATACTCTACCTCCTCATGATTCTACTTTTGATCTTAGCTGATATTGTTATTGATTTTAATTGTTTTATTATTTGTTTTATTGTCATTTAATTCTGTTGCTCCTTGTAGCACTTTGAGATTTTCATTAATGAAAAGTGCGTTATAAATTGAATTCATTATTATTATTATTAAAGGAAGCGGACAGACCATTTGGAATTATGTAATACATGGACAAAATATAATTTAAAAATTTTAAATTTTAAATTTTAATTTTAAATAATTTTAGGCCAGCAGAGAAGGCCTTGCAGGCCTTGACAGCACACCACTGGGGACTATAATACAGTGTTTAAAAGATGTTGGTTAATAACATTTTCATGCTCAGCAGCTGTAATAATTAATTTAATATATTAAATAAAAGTTAAAACATTCTAAAAGTTAGCACTTTGAGATTTTTGTTAATGAAAAGTGCGTTATAAATTAAATTCATTATTATTATTATTATTAAAAGTTGATGTGTTTTACATATTTTGTAGCATTGGTGGGTTTGCGTGGGTTTGCGAGGGGAGCCTTGGTCATATTATTATCGACCAATCTCTAAGTTCTGCATCTTAGCCAAGGTTCTAGAAAAACTGATAAAACTCTCAGATCAAAAATTATCTGGACTCATTTAACATCTTACCTCTCCATCAATCTGGTTTCAGGAAAAAACATAGCACAACAACTGCTTCTCTGAAGGTTCTGAATGATGTTGTTGAAGCATTGGATGCTAAGGACTATTGTGCTGCACTTTTCTTTTGCTTTTGCTTTTGACACTGTGGATCATAACATCCTGTGTCATAAGCTCTCAGAAATCGGCTTCTCTGATCACACCATCGGTTGGTTTTCTAACTATCTTTTCAATCGGAGGCAATGTGTTCAACATAATTATTGGGCAGCACGGTGGCACAACTGGTAGAGCTGCTGCCTCTCAGCCAGAGGCGGCTCCAGGGGGGAGCTAGGGGGTGCTATAGCTCCCCCTGGAAAAGTCACAGCACCCCCTTAGCACCCCCAAGAAAATATAAGATTATTTTCTTTTTCATCTGAATTAATGTTCTTTAATATGTGGTTGTTGTGATATTTTCCTTGTAAAACACAACTAATAAATAAAAATAAAACAACAATCTGATCCACCAGCTGAAGCCCACAAAGATGAGTGATGCTCTCAACACTGACCCAGTAAGGAGCAGAAACTGGTGACAAGATGCCTCTGGTTATGCCATTTTTAGCTAATACAACTTGGTAAATCATTTCCTGGCTTGCAGTGATAATAAATGATATTATTTGATCACTTTAAATAACTACTTTCAACCAAAATCCAAAATAAACTGTTTATTATAATAGTCTAACTGTATCTGAATTGATGCGCATATAAAACTGAAATAATTCTTTCTCAAAGAGTTAATTTAGCCTTAGACAAGAGAATTAAGCCTTGACTGGTTCATTATTGTTGCTCGTTTATTATTGTTGTTGATTTTTAGTTTGATTATTTTTGTAATAAAACTTCAAAGACAACTTTATTTGGATGATTATTCATTCGTTCTGGTATAGAACTCCCTGTAATAACATATTCACCCTTTACTAATCAGAATCAGTCACTGGAGTAGAATATATTGATTAAGTTGTTGTTGGTCAGTAAACTGATCAGCTGGTGCCAAACTTTAATGAATGAAAAATGAATAAAACAAAAGTAGTGGAGTTGAGGTGGAAAAGGTGTTACCCTTCTTCCTCCATCTCACCCTTCGTTATGGCTACAAGCTTCTACCTCGAGGTTGTTAGACTCATGAACCCCTAGTCTGGAGTATCACTGTGAAAACAAATCACTGTAATACCATTTGGTTATGTGCTGCTGATCTCATGCTGCTGATATATTTCATGTTGCTGTGTTCACTCGTCCTCATCTGCTCACACCGACTCATGTTCGTGCTGCTGTTGTTTGGCGCATTGTTTTTGTACTAGTAGTGCTTAATGTATTTTTAGTTGAGTGTATTTCTTATTTCATGTCTCGGATCTTTTTACTGTTTTTCTTTACAATTTGTATTTTTGTTAGATGTGACTGGGACCCTGTATGCATAGTTTCGTTCCACGAATGACAGTAAATACACATTGACTTTGAGAACTGAAAGAATAAATGATCCTTCATAGCACCCTCAGTAAAATGCTTAGCCCCCCCTTAGCACCTGCAGAAAAATATCTCTGGAGCCGCTACTGCTCTCAGCGAGAAGGTTGCCGGTTCAAATCCCGGTCCGGGGCCTTTCTGGGTGGAGTTTGCATGTTCTCCCCGTGCATGCGTGGGTTTCCTCCGGGTACTCCGGTTTCCTCCCACAGACCAAAAAACATGCTTGTTAGGCTGATTGGTGACTCTAAATTGACCCTAGGTGTGAGTGTGAGAGTGGATGGTTGTTTGGTGTGAGTGAGACAGGTCCCTCTTGTAAATGAGTCCCCGTGACTCAACGAGGCTAGCCTGTATAAATAAAGGTTGAATGAAAAAAAATAACGGTACTTCTTCCAGCTCTTTAACAGTTAAAAATGGTGTACCACAAGGCTCAATTTTAGGACCAACTCTCTTTACAATCTACATAGCTAATGTAGGTCACTGCATCCCTGATGCATCCTTACATTTCTATGCTGATGATACAGTTGTTTACTGCCGAGCTAAAACAGTAGCTAAGGCTTTCCAGTTACTGCAATCCGCTTTTGACATCATCCAGTCAGATTTGTTCCGTCTCAAACTTGTCCTAAATGCTGATAAAACAAAAGGGATGTTTTTTTCAAATAGGAAGGCGGTTCCAGCAGATCCTCCTCTGATTTTATCTTCAAATGGTGTCCCTATTGAGTTTGTTGATTCCTATAAATATCTGGGTATCCTGATCGATTCACATCTCTCTTTTAAACTCCACGTGGAAAACCTAGTGAAGAAACTGAAAGTTAAACTGGGTTTCTTTTTCAGAAACAGATCATGTCTAACACTGAATGTTAGGAAACGCCTTGTATCTGTGACTTTCCTTCCCTCCATTGATTACGGTGACATTCTCTACATGAATGCTCCTACAAGCACCCTGCGGATGTTGGATGTTGTCTATCATGGTGCACTAAGATTCATAACTGGCTGTGATTATCGTACCCACCACTGCACCCTGTATTCACTGGTTAACTGGACATCATTAACCTCACGCAGACTCTTCCACTGGTACATTTTCATCTTTAAATCACTTCTTGGTCTGCTGCCCTCATACATCTCCTCCTACATGTCTTTGCGTGAGTGCAGCTACAGTGTGCGCTCTCAGGACATGATTACCTGCAGTGTTCCGTCAGTGAGGACTGAACTTGGAAAAAGGGCCTTCTCCTACTCTGCTCCTGCTTCATGGAATATCTTACAAAAAGATCTGAAGCTCTCGACCTTGACTTCTCTAAATGGTTTTCAGAATCTGTTGGAATCCTGGCAAAAACCAATGCAGATTTGTTCCTGTCTTTGATTTTATACGTCTACCTTATGTTTTGCTCGTTTTTTGATACTTTGTTTAAAAAAAAAAAGTATTTCTTTCTTTTGTTTTTTCTCTTTTTTGTTTTCTATTGTTTATTGTTTATTGTTTGTTTATTGTTTAAGGAAATTCTACCATTGCTGTTCATCGTTCTTTAGTTTTAGCAGGTCGCTTTCGTAAATGAGCCCATGAGGTTCAATAAGATTTACCTGACTAAATAAAGGTTGAATGAATGAAATAAAAAAAATGGTCAGAAGCTAATGCTGTTTGGGGGGCCATGGCATGGAAACGTTTGGGAAACCCTGGTCTAATCCATGGGTTCCCAAACTTTTCCATGCCATGTCCCCCCACAAAGAGCAAGCTTCTGGCCAAAGAGCAAATGTCCAGACATATTCAGATTGGCCTATCCCTTTCTTTAGTAATATAGGATATATGTATTTCAGTTTGTCCTGAAATTCTTGTAAACATCATAAGTAATGTGCTCAAACACTTTTGTGTTGTTACAAAGAGTTGGAGAAAATAAATGAACAGAACTGACAAATACTTTTCACACATGCACATTTCTACATATTTGTAATGAAATCCAGATCTTCCTCTGGGAGCCAAACATTGCCTTGCACAAAATACTCTGCCCTGAATGTTTATTATACTTGCTGATGCTTCCCTTCTTAGAGCGACGGTGAGGCTGTGAGGTCAGCCCCACATTTCTGACATTTTGTCTTCTTCACTTGCTATTTTACTTTATTCTTGTTGTTATTATATTTCCATCAGCTAAATTTTATTCTCTTGTGTCAAACTGATACTGCCGTTGAATATGCCACCAGCTGGACATTTGGTCCTTAGTCCATCAGTCTGGATTTCTGTCCATCCGGTCACATCAGTTGCTTGTCAACGTGTTAGATGCCTGTCCATCCACCCTTCCATCCAATCACTTGGGTGGTGGATGTCCTGTGGACTTTGAGCACCAAGAATGTCAGAGGGGAAAACCCGTCTTTCAGCATCAGGCAGCACCCCCACCCCACCTCACCTCACCACACTCCTTCCAGTATGCTTGCCTGCTATATTATGACAGGTGGAGTGTCGGTCACTACCTGATGGACTTTCCACCAACATCACATCTTGCTTGAGGATGGCTGTTGCTACAAGTGTGTGTTTTCTGTTGATATTAGCACTTTGAGATTTTCACTAATGAAAAGTGCGTTATAAATTGAATTCATTATTATTATTATTATTATGATATGCATACAAGTATATGTATGTATATGTATCATGTGTAATGTTTTAAACCTGGATTAACAAATGGGAGGACCTTAAAAGTCTGAGGCAAGATTAAATAAAAAAAGGAAGAAGTGCAAGACAAAAATTATTTAGTTTGGATTTACATACAGCAGTAGCACGGAGGATTTGAAAACCCAAAAGAAGAGCAAGGAGAAGAAATGATGAAATGTAGAGTTGATACAATAAATGGAAATTTAGTGGTGTCAGAGAGCTGACAGACCTTGTTTAGACTGAAAATTTATTTTTCACTTTTTACAATCACTTTTATAGTGGAAAGTGAAAAATGTGTTTGATGAAAGCTGAAAGTCTTCACTCATCACCTGTTTGTTCCTCTCTGAAGATCAGACTGCTGAGTTTCTGTTTCTTTTTCTTTGCTTTTAGATAAAGTGATGAACAGATTTTACTGTGCAAATTTAAAGAGAAACGTCATCATCTTTACCAACTAAAAACAAAGTAGAACCATTTTTATGATTCAGTGTTGATGCAGATGTGTATAAGTAATCACATTTTATCAAATAAAGTCTCACATTCTAGTTGTCTTAGAATTCCTTTGCTTTTTCTTCCATTTTGTACTTCTTGTTTTTCTTCTAGGTGGAGCTGACAATCAATATAATTTCTGTTTTAAACATCAGTTGAAGCACTCTGTGGAGGTACCACGAGTCAGACTCAGAAACAAGAGACTCCATTTAGGAAATCAAAGATACTTACATAATACATAGTTCCCATGTGACGTCACATAATGGGCATTTCCGGGTTGTCCGCCATTTTGGTTGGCTGTACTTCCACTCCTGACCACTAGTAGCAGCGTAGGTTACGAGCAGTGTATTTTTCACGGTTGTTTATTTGTAAATAATTGCAATGGTTATTTCGTGTTGGGTTAGTGGTTGTACCAATCGAGCAATTGCCAAGCGTAAGTTTTACGTAATTCCGAAAATAAGGAAGCATGAAGGACCAGATACAGAAGCGCTCACCACTGAATGTTGGCGAGTCTGGCTGTGTGAGGTCAACCGCAAGGATTTGCCATCGTCAACATCAAAAATATGCTCCGATCACTTTTTGTCCAGTAAGCCAAAATTGTATGTGATTAACTTAGCGAAACTGTGTGTGTTTGAACAGTTTTTTTCATGATCTAGCTCCTTTGTTACTGTCGCTAGCTTAGCAAGGCTATGCTTACATGCTAAACTCCACACCGTAACACACGACAACAAAGTGCCTCATTCGTGTTTAGCCTCAACTCTCTGTTGTTAGGAAGCTGCTTGTTAATAATGTATTTTGAACCTTTATTTACCCTGTGACATCAGGCTGACACACACGTTAACGCTTGTAGTCAGTCTGTTTGTCTGTTAGCAAAATAACTCATGGACCCACACGACAGTCAAGTCACAAACTGTTTCAACTGGTGCATCACAATAAAATTACAGAAACAGTAACACACACTAATGGTAAAACTATGACATTTACAGCAGTGAAATTATAATAAAAATGTATAAGAATAGCATTAAAATGAAAACACAGGATAAAATATATACATTACACAAAGTCAGCTCACACAGTATGAAATGCCAGAGAGAACAGATGGGTTTCAGCAGGGACAGATTTATATGAAACTTTCTGAAACTAATCACTGGACGGACATTTACAACTGATAAGCTTTAGGATAACTCAATTTAAGATGGCTCCTATCGCTACCTGAATATATTGGAAACAAAAATGTTTGTATCACTGACAGTTTTACAGTTTTTGAGCTAAAATTTGATGTGGCAGTAACAGAGTTCAAAGTATGTACATGCAGAGCTGAGAGTACACAGTATATAATGCTGTATGTACTGTATATACGTACACTGCGACATTGTCATTATTTTGATTTTGGTTCCCTTTTGTTTTCATGTGTGAATAAAGCATTGGGAATGCGTCTGTTCAGAAAATCCATCCATCCATCCATCCATCTTCTTCCGCTTATCCGGGGTCGGGTCGCGGGGGTAGCAGCCTAAGTAGGGAGGCCCAGACTTCCCTCTCCCCAGCCACTTGGAGCAGCTCCTCCGGGGGAATCCCAAGGCGTTCCCAGGCCAGCCGAGAAACATAGTCCCTCCAGCGCGTCCTGGGTCTTCCTCTGGGTCTCCTCCCGGTGGGACATGCCCGGAACACCTCACCAGGGAGGCGTCCAGGAGGCATCCTAACCAGATGCCCGAGCCACCTCAACTGGCTCCTCTCGATGTGGAGAAGCAGCGGCTCTACTCCGAGTCCCTCCCGGATGACTGAGCTTCTCACCCTATCTCTAAGGGAGAGTCCAGCCACCCTGCGGAGAAAACTCATTTCAGCCGCTTGTATCCGAGATCTTGTTCTTTCGGTCATAACCCAAAGCTCATGACCATAGATGAGGGTGGGAACGTAGATCGATCGGTAAATTGAGAGTTTTGCCTTTTGACTCAGCTCTCTCTTCACCACGACAGACGTTCAGAAAATATTACATTAAAAAGTAATGTTTTGGGTATAACTTCCAACATTTGAATAATTGCTTCTGTTAAATTCTTTATGTTGTTCAGGACGGCCTACACACATGTACGACAGGTCAAACCCAGACTGGGCTCCTACATTGAAGTTGACTGGTGCTCAGACTCCCAGAAAGGCAACAAAGAAACATCAAAGATCGGAGTCTAAGATGAACAGGTATACAAATGAATCAATATATATATGTAATATTAATTAAAAACAAATTGTTACTTTGATATTTGAATATTTAT